>APFE030984673.1:3154-18596 GCA_000404065.3 Pinus taeda
AAGTCTGCCCTTGTTTCTAATAACTTCACCATTTTCATTCAACTTGTTTTTGAATATCCATTTGGTTCCTATGATATTCTTATCATGAGGTTTGGGAACTAATTCCCAAGTATTATTCATTTCAATTTGCTCAAGTTCTTCATTCATGGCCTTGACCCAACACTCATCTTTGCATGCTTCATTTACATTTTGAGGTTCTATGGAGGAAAGCAATGCTAGATAGCTTGAAGTTTCTGTAATAGTTCTTCTTGTCTACACACCTGCCTCTTTCTGTCCCAAAATTTGAGTCTCTGGATGATTTTTCTGAACATACCTGGATGGAGTCTTTTCTTCTACTGTTATCTGTTCTTATGGTGCTTCATTGGTTTCTTCTTCAGAATTAGTCTAATTTTATGTGGGAGGATAATCCTCATCTTCTGCACAATCTTAAGTTTTTACTTGCTTTGGATTTTTGCATGCTTCATCAACCACAACATCAATCCTTTCAATAATTTTCCCAAGTCTTCTATTATAACACTTATATCCTTTACTTCGGGAAGAGTAACTAAGGAGAATGCCTTCATCTACTCTGGGTTCAAACTTGCCAAGTTTTTCATCAGTCCTTTTGATGTAACATTTGCTTCCGAAAACTTTGAAGTATTTTACAGTAGGAGTCTTACCATACCAAAGTCCATGTGGAGTTTGAGTGTTGTTTACCCGAACATTTGCTTTGTTGAGAATAGTGACAACAGCGAATGAAGCTTCACCCCAGAAGGTTGTAGGAGTTCCAGACTCAACTAGCATAACATTAGCCATTTTTTGAGCAGTTATGTTCATCCTTTCTACCATCCATTTTGCTGTGGAGTCCTTGTAGTGGAGAATTGCCTTTTTATTCCATGTTCTTCACAAAAGTAAAAGAATTCATCCAAGGTAAATTCCCCTCATCGATCAGATCTGAGGCATTTTATTTTGTGATCTGATTCATTCTCAACCAATGCTTTGAAGGCTTTGAATTTTTCAAATGCTTCATCTTTATGCGTTAGGAGTCCTATCCAACACATTTTGGAAAATCATCAATGAACAATATAAAGTATTCTTCTCCATGAGGTGAATTTTTCCTTGATGGACCACATAAATCAGTATGAACAAGTTCAAGAGGCTTACTAGCCGATCCTTCCTTTTCAGGGAATTGCGACCTGGTTTTCTTACAAAATTGACATGATTTGCATCTTGTATTTTCTGGACTGCTAATATCAGGAAGATCACGAACAACCTGGAATTTGCTTGCTTTTCTTATTTGAGAGAATCTTAGATGCCCCAATCTTTTGTGCCATAGCCAATGTTCATTATTTTTGCTTAGATAGCACTGTTGCTGTCCTCCCTTGAGTATGTATAAGTTGTTTGGAGTTCTTATACCTTTGATCACAGTTTTTCTTGTATCAAGCTCACAAACAACACTTCCATTTGATCGAAATACTACTTCATTTCCTTGATCACACATTTGACTGACACTCAACAGGTTATGCTTTAGACCATCAACATACATAACATTCCTAGCTTTAAATTTTTCTTTTAAGAGAACAAAACCTTTACCTTTTATGACAGCGGGAGTGTCATTCCAAATGAGACCTTCTTTTCATTTTCTAAGGCATTATATGGCTGAGGTTTTTCTTTATCACCTGTCATGTGTTTCGAGCATCCACTGTCGATGTACCATTGATTTTCTTGTCCTTCTGCATACAAGGCTATACCACATCTTTCTGTTTGTGGTTCTTTCTTCTCCATATTTTGGGATTCAATGAAGTTTTCTCCTTCTGAGATGTTTGCTGAAATTTACTCCTGCATTCAGATTCTTCATGACCGAAGTTGTTGCAGATAGAGAATTATATTTCATTTTCAAGAAGAGAAAAGTTATTGTAGGTCCGTTTCATGATCATCGTCACATTCCTTGGATTTCGTGCTTCTCTAGTCATGATGGTCTTGTAAGCAACAAATTGAGTAGCTTTGTGTCCAAAGTTATGACATGAAAAACATTGGCCATTAAAGAAGTTCCTACGATTATCAAATCTATTGACCTGGTGATTGTAGTTGCTATTGATATTCATTCTTGAAATAGATTGAGTATGATTTACCTAAGGTTGGTTGTAGCTTCTGTTCATCCTTGAAGTAAATTGAGCCTGATTTACCTGGTGATCTGTTTTATGCCTTTGCTGTCGATTGTCAAACTATTCGCTGCTCTTTGCTGCATCAAGATAGCTTTTAGTGGAGGTTGACGACTTCTGTGCTTGGGATGCTTCTTTAGTATATCCAAGGCCTGTCTTTATCAGAGGAGAATGGTACACTTTGATAATTTCATTTAAGGTTTCTGATCCTTTAGCAAATCTGAGATTGAGAGCTTTTGTTTTCTCAATATCCTTTCTTAGACCCACAATTTCAAATTCTAGTTTTTCATTGTGTTTTTCTCTTTCAGGAAGTTGGATTGTCAGAGTATTTGTAATCATATTCTTTTCTTCTAAACAGATTTTGAGTTTAGAGATTTCTTCATAAAGGTCATCTTCATCTAAAGCATCCAAGAAATCATCATCTTCAAAAGCCATCAGAAGTCTATAGTCATTACTATTTTCATCTTCATCACTATTTGATAAACCATCGCTATCTTCATGCTATAGTAGCTCTTCTTACTTACACTTTTTTCTCTATTCCATTTTGTCGATTCCTTACCTTTATCAATCTTATCTTTATGAGGACATTTGGCAGCATAATGACCAACTCTTCCACAAGAAAAACATTTGAAAGGTAATTTACCTCTGAATCTTTCGAAACCCCGTTGAAGGTTCTTGACAAAGTTTGCTTCTTCCTCTCCTTCTGAAATATGTCCTAATTCATTGAGTTCTACTTTTCCTAAAGCTTTGAATGTGGCTTATCTCATATTCGATGGACCTCCTTTTCTCATTTCGAAAGCAGTTAAGATTCCGTGCAGCTGTGCAATAGTAATAGTCTGAAGATCCTACTTTTCTTCTATGGCAGATACTTTTGATTCAAACTTAGTAGACAAGGATCTTAAAACCTTTTCAACTAAAGAAACTTCTTTTATCTCTTCACCCAAGTTCTTCATGCAATTAACAATCTTATCTATATGTAAGAAGTAATTAGCTATACTTTCATCATTGTGCATTTTGAGAGTTTCATATTGAATTCTAAGAGTTTGCAGTTTTGCACATTTTACTTGATTGTCTCCTTCATAGCTTAGAACGATCTTGTCCCATATTTCTTTGGCGATTTTGAGCTACATAACTTTGACAAATTCTGATTGTGACATACTCCCCAATAATGTATTGACAGCCTTGGCATTGGTTTCATATTACTTTTTACCTGCCGTATTTGTAGGAATGGTTAATGGAAATATATATCCTCCTTCCACGATTTCCTAGACATATGTTCCAAGAGATTGAAGATAGGCTATGGTTCTTACCTTCTAGTAAATGAAGTTGCCCCCATCAAAGATTGGTGGTCTAATGGATCCCTCTCTTTCATAGTTGCTCATGATGATAGATCTTCCTTCAAGTGATCAAGCTTCTTCTGAAGGACTTGCTCTAATACCAATTGTTGGAAATAATACTGAGAAGGGGGGTGAATTAGTATTATCAATTCAATAATATTTCATTTCATAAATAGATTCATATACGCTACTTCAGTTAATGGAACTTGCGTGTATGCAGAACTGTATTTAAGGCAACTAGCGTATATCCTGCAAACTTATGATTCAGTTAATTCATCATATGTTGATCTTTAATCAGTGCATAAGAACCATATAAACAGTAACCAGGTACAGTAAAAATAGAACATACAATCACACACATGAACACAAGATATAAGGTGGAAACCCAACGTGGGTGAAAACCACCTGCTGCAATCGTCTCTATCTTCTTTTTAATAAGAAACTTCTTTTTACAATTTTTGTACTGGTGCAGTCTTATACCAGTACGTAGGCTTCTACCTGTAGAAGGCTACAACCTTCTCTCATTCTCTAGCTTCTCCTAGAAGGGAGCTACAACCCCCTAGCTCTTGTACTTAGCTAATATGTTTACTAGTACGTAGGTGCTAGCCTACAAAAGGCTACAACCTTCTATTTTCTTCCAGGGACCACATTTCATAGATTTTCAAACTGGATCCATCAATAACATCATTCAACCATCAAATATGTATGCATCAATCAATATTCTTTGCACCAACCACAACTAAATCAATCAATCACTTTTCAGAATGCTATAACCAAAATACAATAACCAAAAAACAATAACCAGAACCCAGAACACTGTAACAACAACCAGAAGTAGCTAAAGCATACTTTATGAGGTATACACTACTTCAATGTGTCAAACCTATGTGCATATGCACTTTTCTCAAGGCGAACCTGTGTACAGATTTGCAAATCAAATTTAAGATGTATACATTGTTTTGATATGTAGAACTAGCATGTATACACGCCTTTTCTAAGGTGAACTTGCGTACAGATCTATAATGATGATTTATTCTTTACAACAATTCCAGAATTTAGTTATAGCTAAATCATCATATTTATAGTCTACAATATGCGCCAGTTATTCAGATAAAAGATCAAAACACACAAAGATACTTCACTTCAAGCCTTAAGATATGACCCATCATTGGATCTTATCCTTCATCAAGCGCTAAGGTTCATCCTTGATTTAGATCCAGCTGTGCACCATAACCCAATAACCTGTATTCTAGATCTTTCTCTTCATTAGATATTCAATGCATGAGTGCCTTTGCCTAATTATCTTCTCATCCTTTTATAGTCTTAGGCCTTACTCAATACCATGGACCAAAACCACTTAGAACTAATACCTTGGACCAAATACCTGGGGTCAACACTTCAGACAAGATACCTTGGACCAATACCAAGGATCAAAATACCATGGACCAAATACCACAGACCAAAACTAAGTTTTCCAACATGTACGTGCCTTTCCTTTTGTGAAAGTGCATGTGTATGCTATACACGCCTTTTGGTCTGCGAACCCACATGTACACATGGCTTGGTCAATGGGGAAATTGCGTATACCTCTCTTTCTTCATTCTGTGAGTTTGAACTATGATCTGTCATCTGAGTGAGTTTACATCAAGGACAACACCTGTGTCATAGTGCCAAATTTATGTCATAATGCCAACAAATCTTTCAATGGGGAGGAAAGTAGTAGAAGTCGTTCAAAACATTGAAAGAAAATCAGCACCGCACCAGTCTTGGCCTTACCAGATCTCCAATAACCATTCGAGATTAAGACAAATGCTAGCGGATATACCATGGGAGCTATATTGATGCAGCAAAAGAAGTTGATATGTTACCATTTAGAGAAGTTCTCTCAGGCTGTGATAAACTATCCCACTTATGAAAAGGAGTTATATGCCTTGGTCTAGAGTGTGAAAAAGTGGAAACACTACCTAATTGGCAAGGAGACCATCATCCATATAGATCACTAGCCCTTGTAGTATCTTCAGTCACAAACCAAATTGCAACAATCTCGTCATTTCAGGTGGATGGGTTTTCTTCAACATTTTCATCTTATAATAAAATATAAGAAGGGCACTAGCAACAAAGTGGCCGATATGCTATCTTGCCGCCCTATTTCTGCTTCTGTTATTTTGCATAATGCTTCGTTATCTTTTGAAAGTTATGCTAAACAATATGATAATGATGATGACTTTAAGGAGATTTATGCAAAAATAACCCATGGTTCACAGGTGGACAACTATCACTTGCAGGGGAAAATGTTGTATCACCTTGGAAAATTGTGCATACTCACAAGAGAAAGGGTACATGTAATCCAGGAGGCCCACACCTCCCTTGTGTTTGGTCATTTTGGTGTTGAAAAAACTTTGTGTCATGTACAAAGATTTTGTTTTTGGCCTCATATGAAGAACATTGTGACTCTCTATGTAAAGGGATGTGTGATGTGTTCTGTTTCAAAGCCCTCTAATAGAAAACTTGGGCTCTACACACCACTCCCTATTCCGAGTTGTCCATGGGAAAGTGTGTTGATGGATTTTGTAGGAGGTTTGCCTTTGTCTAGAAAAAGTCACGACTAATTGTATGTTGTCGTTTATTGTTTTAGTAAGATGTGCATTTTAATGCCTTGTAAAAAGAAGATCACTGCAGAACAAACTGCTTATCTTTTCTTTCAACATGTTTGGGTCCATTTTGGGTTGTCCACATCGATTGTGTCAGATTGGGACTCTTGCTTTCTCAGAGAGTTTTGGACCAACATGTGGAAGATGATGGACACCAAGTTGAAAATAAGCATGGCATTTCATCCATAGATTGACAGAAAGACAGAGGTTTTCAACCTCACTGTGGTACACTTGTTGTGAGGCTATTGTGGGAAACATCCTAAGTTATGGGATGAGCATTTTCCATATGTGCAACATTCCTACAATCGAGAAGTGCACCCATCTACACATCGTTCACCATTTGAAACATGTTTTGGCTACCTACCAAAAGATCCTTTTGATATGGTCTTTGGAAGGGAAGAAGACTCCAATGAGTGTGATGATAGGGACAAAACGCAATGATTCATTCAGTGGATCTAGTTCATTCACTAAGCAGTACAGGAGTAGTTGGAGAAAATTCAAGCTCGATACAAGGCTCAACATGACAAACATTGAGTCGATCATCAATTTCAAGTGGGTGACAAAGTGTGGTTCCATATCAACAAGGAAAGGATGAAGGGAGAAGGGAAGAAGTTGCGACCAATCCAGTAAGGTCCATTCACAGTCTTGGAGAACATTGAAAACAATGCCTTCCGTCTCGACTTGCCAACATATATACAAATATACTCCATAGTGAATGTGGAAAACTTGAAGCTGTATGAGCTACCATTGATTATGGACAACGAATAGGTGGGCACAGTTCCTACTGTTGATGAATTTGCACCAGAGTACCTCGATGAGTTACTTGAAGATATCATCCTTGACAAAAGAACTAGGACTTCACGACGAGGAGATGTGGAATACCTTTGAGTTGGTTTTAAGGGGATGCACCCTAGAAAGGAAAACTGGTTGGAAAAAGAAAGAGTGAGGCAACAATTCCCTCACTTGTCAATTGACTGATAAAGCTTTTGGTGGTCCAAAAGGTCCTCAATGGGGAGGATTGATCTAGGTGGATATCCAAACACCACTGGCATGTAAAAGGCTCAAAATTCAAAGTGGAGGAAAGACAATTAACTTGACATCAGATCGAAGTGCTCGTTGCCCTGATTCCAACGGTGTGAATGACACTCCAATGAGAGTTTGGATGAGGAATAAAGAAGCAGTCAAAGTTTGGTTGAATTTTGCTGACTGGGTAGGATTAATGAGGATATAATTTGGACATTTTCTAGCAGACGGAATCCAACCAACTTCGGCCAAATTCCAGGCGAAAGTATCGCCTCGTTTAAATGACTCCTTTGGTCCAAATTCAGAATTTTCGAAAATGGGCATATGGTTAAATAAACAAAAAATTATTAAAAAAAGAAGGGGTGGTGTACCACCAACCATGCCACCCAAATCCTTAGCATATAATGTTATTAGTGGAGGGGTGGGCCACTACCCCTGACCCCTCCCACGAAACTGCCATAATCTGTGCAGTAAAGGTGGGCCAGCCCTTGGGGCGTAGACCCAACCTCAAACCACACCACTCCATGTGTATGGGTCACCTCACCGTGATAAAGGCAACAAACGACGGAAATGGGGGCAGGCCACCCGAAACAGCGGACCCACAACCCCAAATTTTAACCAAAAAATATTGCATGGGTTAAGTCGGGAGGGGCGGGATTTGATCCCCTGACCCCTCCTCAACGAATTTCCAATCTTGCCATTACACCAAATAACCTTCTTGTTAAGTCCGCCCATCGAAAAATTACTTAAACTTTTTTTTCTCAGTGTGCCAGAAGGGAGGAGCAGGCACAAAGTTCGAGACAGGTTCATTTGCAGGTGGCGGAACCATGAGCAGTGCAGAGAGAGGGGCGGAACCATGATCTGAGAAATTTGTCCACGGGGCTAGATTTTCACTTTGTCATATTTTGACAAATTTTATATGGTTTCATCATTTCTCAATGCCGCGAACGCAATGGTGTTGTCCATTTCTCCAACAAAGTTATGCATTTTTTAGCCATTTTTCAGTATGGAGGTATAAAACTCCTTTTTGTAACTGATGCTTGTACTCTTCTTTCTCATGCCACTTAATGAATGAAGGCCTCCCCATTGATTGAGCAGGGCCTGGAGACGTAGTCCAAGATGGACAAACTCCATTATCAAGTCTTGTTGTCTTATTTCATGCTTTATGTGTTTCTCCTCTTCTCTCATGTGAACATTAAATTTCTACGTTAAGCTACAATTTATGCATGTAATTCTTTAACACATCTATAAGCAAAAGATTTTGGATTAGGAAGGGTGAAGGGTTCAATATTTACCACTGCATTATGCGCTGCAAGGGAGAGAAGGCCTTAAGTAAAGCACAATTTGGCTAAAAAAGGGGTCACTGTTGATTTGGAATGCATAGTTTGACTAAAAAATGGGTCACTTTCTCTTATAAGATAGCGTAGTTTTACCCAATTGTGGGGGCTTGTTCATCTAGAATGCGATTTTCACTAAGGAAAGCCATAGAAAGGAAACCACTTTTCCTAGGAGGGTTTTAACTACATTGGGAGGATAAGAGGGTCTTTCCATTGCATGTTTTACCTCTACAATAGGGTGGAAGAGGTCCATGCTATTAGCTATGAATGCTCTATGTTCCATGCAAGGCATATGTGATCAAAGCTAAAGGTAGTGAGTCAAAATAAGCAAGAAGGGTTAGGTGTCTAGAAGGTTCATATAGTGGAGTAACTTGAGATGATCTTGAGGAGGACTTAGTGCACTAGTCTTGGTGAGTACGGTTGCATCATTGAAGCTCTTGAATAGGTTAAGCTCATCACTTGATAAGAGGGCTAATTCCTTCACAAATTACATTGAGTAGGAGGACCAAGAAGAGCTCCCAAAATGGCTAAGTGTGGGACCAACAAATTAAGAGTAAGAAATTCATCAAAACAAGACTTAAACATGGATCACACACATAAAATTTATCAATACAAGCCGAAGGGATACGCATGACTCATGAACATCAATCACACCTTGAGATTACAATAAAGCAACAATACTTATTTCTAAGTGCGATAGTTGAAACGAAACATTTCAAAACTTTGAATACAAGTTGTGACAAATGTGTCAACTGTGATCAAAGTGTGTTGAATTTCCACGAACTTGGGTCTAGGTTAGAGTCTTGAAATCAACGACACTAGCAAACCAAGAATCTCAACCATATACTACTTTGCATAGCCGAAATATAAAGCAATAAATTACACATGCACAAAACGTAGATAACTTTTTAATTTTTCAACCCAACTTCGTAATATTAACAACATAAAATACAACAGTCTAGGGCTCCCGTACCAAGGATAATGGCCCTCATACATTCACTAGTACAAGACAAGATACCTGACCATCTGGCTATAACATCTAACAACTCCTCTCATTCGTACCCTGTACCTACCCGGTCCTTCGGCTCTCGACTGCAGCTCCTGTCTCTATCAATGCTCCAAGTCTAAATCTCGGATATCCAATATGCTCTCTATTTTTCCCCTCATCCATCAGGGCCACAAATCATCGAGACTCCTATTGATTTGTTCATAGCTCTACTTGTGAACAACTCTCAATCTGCCCATTGCTGCTCCTCAACTACTTTGGGACTTCAACCCACTATGGTCTTCCTGTGCTGCAATGATGAAGACCAACATAGCGCATAGGGGGCTGCCACCTATTACTGCAAGATGTCCATCTCCTACAAAGAACATGGCCTATGAGGAATGTCCATGATCTGCTACATAAGTCCTTCTCCACACGCAAGTCTCAGACTACTAAATCCTACTCCTAGTTCATCAAACCCTTGAGCTCCAACAATAGTTGCCAGGTTAGTAGTCACATTTTTCTATCAAGGTATTGCACTTCAGCTCCAACATGGACATTATCACATTGTCCTCTGGTAGCCCATAAGTGTCAAATCTTGTCCACACATGGTATTATCTCACGCTTCCCTCCAACAGTCCATGAGAGACCAAATCCATGGTGTAACATCTGCACCTAGTTAGTGCATCCTCACACCTGGGAGACCCTTACACATTGCTGCCCACAGAATTCACCAATATGCCATGTGCCCTCAGTTAGGACACAATCAATCCATTGTACATGAGTCGATCTACAACATACCTTGCTACTATCTTCTTGCCTCTTGATATAATGTGACTGTTGTCACCTTGGCTGCTTGGTAGGCCTCCCAACAGTCCACGTGGGATCCACCAAATAACTCTTAAGGACTGCTACAATTGGTACATCAAACAGATCCTTGCAAGAGTCAACCCTTGACCCAATACACCTCTAATTATGCTATTTTTCACCACGTTGCACTATCTCTGTGGGATCTGTCACTAGGGCATCTGATCAACAAATTTCCCCCCTCTCCTTGACTCCCACAACTGCCTATCATCTGATCCAACCAATGATCCAGTACTTGTATTGCCAAGTGTTCCCACCTTCTGCTGTACAAGGTCCTTTATGATAGCATGTCTAGGGCACCTTGTCACCTTAACAACTCACAAAGATGACAAACACATCTGTCCAACCTAGGACTAATCCTCTAGCATCAAATTCAACACTATCTCATCAATATACCTCTGACTGTGCATGTTGTTGTAGTTCCTCACTTGTTAGGGCACCCACATAATTTTGTCACAACCCTAAAAAACTCCAACAGGAACCTAGAACAATGTGGCTTCCTCTCCACAATATCCTCCTCCCTTCGATGCAATAGATAGAACACTATTTCAACTTGTTAAGGACAACATTCCTCACAAAAATCTTCTATAGGAATGTGGCCAAATAAGAAAGCACAAAATAGGACTGTGGCATCATACCATAGGGAAGGAATTCCTCAAAAATCAGCGCGCAGGTATCAGATTCTCCTCAAGGCATGTAGCCTCCCTTCTAGCTCAAGTCAGACCCAAAACAAAGATAAAAAACACCACAAATCATGCCCGAAATTGCCTCTAGGATTGTGGCCTACTTCCTGTAGCTTCTCAGCCTCATCACATGTGTATGTATGCCAAAAAACTAGACTTATATCTCACCTTCATCCTCCTCCTTGAGCTCAACCTATTTCAGAGATAATTCTATGAAATGATGCACTCTTGGATGCCCCAAATGAGACCTCACATCTCCTATATATATCCTTTCAAGGCTTCCACGAAAAAAACTTGAATTGACACATCTAATTGTGATTTACTTCAAGTCGGCCTACTTGAAAAATTCATATTACCATGTCAACTTCAAAATTCATTTTCTCCCAAACGACAACTCGGTGGTTGATATACACAACGAACATTAATATTTACCACATTAATAATTTAAAAAGTACATTAATATTAACCACATTTAATATTGTTAAGATATAATTATAATAATAATAGATATAATGATTATTATATATTATATATTTTATTAATATTTAATATATTATTATAATATTAAGTTTATAATCTTAATTTAATATAATAATAATGTAAGCTTTTAAGATTTAATATTAATATTGTAATAATTAATATTATGATATTATAATTATTATAACATTTATATTACTTAATATAATTATAATATAAGTATGAAATTTTAGAATTCGGTATCAGTATTAGGTTTTTAATATAAATAAGGATAAGTTAAATATTTAATTAACTAATCTCAACCATCAAAAGGATAAGCGATATCTCTGAACTATACCACATATCTCTGAACTATACCACTCATTGCCATTTATTTGAGTTACATAGAGTAAATTATGATACATCAATATTCCAAGAAAGAAAAAGGGGATATTTCTCTGGAATACATATAATCAAGATATAAATAGTGGAGGAGAAACAACTAAATTTAAAATTTAAATAATGGCATGGAGAGTAAGGAAACTCTCCAATAGTTCCAAGGAAAATAATGAAAGCAATTACTCTTGCTGTATCACTAATCAAACTAATAATTCTAGCAATGATTCACTATGAACAAGTACACATTTTGGTTAAGAAATTTGATTTCATTTTATGGGATACCAAGGTCACAAGATTCTTAATCGACCAAGAGCATACAACATCATCTTGGCATGGAGAGATTTGAAATAGGGAAGAGAGATGGAATGTCTTAATCCAGGAGGATCTTGAGACACCAAGGGGATGGATAAAGGCTTGAAATTCAAAATATTAGAAAGGAGAATTTGATGGCATCAATTGAGAGGGCTCATCTTCTTGATCGCGGTGGTGTGAACGGTTTGTCAATCCGAGCTCGTATGAAAAAGATAGAACCCTTCAAAGATTGGTATGGTAGAGGAAAAAAGGGGCCCACAGTGCACCACATGGCATCCCAGTTAGCACGTAGGACCCACATGGCAGTCCATCAAACACGAACACATGGCAGCCCGTCATTAGCCTCCTAAACTTGCACAAGAAATATTTTAGTTATAACTACAATTTTATATAGTTATTTAAATTAACCATATAAGTAACAAATATATATATATTATATATATATAAACCAAATTACATAACCAAAGTATATATATATCCCAACAAATTCGAACCATTATGGTTATATCATATCCTATAAAATATAAAAACCATATGATATGGTTATGTCTATACCATATAACATATGGTAAGATTGGTTAAAACAAAACAAACCAACATAGAGGTGGTTATAACAAAACCAACATATGAGAAATATAATGGTTTGTAATCCATATAAAGACCATAAACCTTATCCCAACGCAGATTATGGTTAGACCAATGTATAATGGAGGCAATACATGGTAAACAAGATATGGTAAGATACGCATGGCTGGGAGGCAGCCACATGGTGGTCCCACTGCCCCCACATAACCAACTTACAAGCATACATTAAAACAAGGATTCCGTAGGTTGGGGTGGGTGAGTGCAGTCCCGTGGAGTATGGCCCACTCCCCAATCAAAGTTAAAGAAATATATATTATATATATATATGGCATGCGGTTTTATGAAGTTGGTAAATGGTTATTTTAAAATGGGATTTGGTAAAAATAAATCATAACAATATTATGGTTTAATCTGCTTTGAGTTATATAAACTCATTTTTTTACTATTTGCAAAGGAAGAGATCAGCGAGCATGGATTTTGAGACCAGGTGGCAGAACCTTGAGTACTAAGAAACACTGGTGGAACTTTGCTTGAGTAGCGTTTTTGTAGGAGGGTGATTTTGGTCTAGACTCAGAATTGGGCAAGTTTTATATGGATTTTGCACCTCTCGGTGACGGGAATCCATTGGTGGTGTTAGTTTCTGCAACAGAGCTCTCCAATTTTCAGGCATTTTCAGCATGGAGGTATAATGCTCCATTTCTATAACTGATGAATGTAACTTCTTTTGATGCCATTTTTAATGAATGAAGGCCTCCCCATTGATCGAGCAGGGCCCAGAGACGTAGTCCAAGAGGGACGAAATCTGTTATCAAGTTCTTGTCTTCTTGTCTTCTCATGTGTTTCTTCTTCTTCTTCTCACATGTGCACATTTAAGTTTCTCTTTGGTTAAGCTACAAACTATTTATGTAATTCGTTTCATGCATCTATAAACAAAAGATAACCTGGATCAGTTCTTCATCCTTATGATCCTCTACCTATGAGATAAAACCAACATGTGCCTGATCACCATTTCTAATAACAAATGGATAGTTAAGAGTATTATAAATAATTGCTACTGGAGTGGATTGATCAAATGAATCAAGCCCAAAGAGCCATGACGTGAAAATGATAGAGGTCAAAATGTATCCATTCAAGAATAAATAATTTCAATCAAATCAAATTCAAGATTTAAATTATGCAGTTTAATGTCACCTTAAGGCATCAAGGGATCAACCTTGATGTTCAGCCCCATGGAATTATTGGAACATTGAAAGTTTTCCTTGATAAGGTCTTGATCATGGAAAGAAGATGAAGGTGGAAGAAGTGGATAAAAAAACTGATTTTCAAATTTCCCAACTTCAACATTGACACAAAGGATCACTTTTCTTGGTAAGGAAAAAGGAGGAGGAGAGGGAACAAAAGGAGAAACATAATCCTCCTCTCGGATTTGAGGTTCCAAATTGGAGCTGCCTGCATCTTCCCTAGTACACCCAATTTTCCATGTTTCATGCTTAAAGAAAGTTATCGGTGAAAAACTCCCACTTCAAACAATATAGCTAGAACTTGACAAGGAAGGAAAAATCATATCGAAGCCTGAAGCAATTATGGAAACAAGAACCTGGTAGCTATGAAATTGATCAATTTCAGAGTATCTCATTAATTGGAAGATCTTATCCGTTGAAAATTCCACATGGGAGGATGAGAATTTTATACAGAAACATCCAAAACTACTCAAGCGTAGAGGGAAACACTTTTTTTTTGAAGGAGAGGAGCATGTTAAGTCCCTATAATTAGTGTATCCCCTTATTGTTATTGTTAGTGTAGCCCCTGTATTGTTATTGTTGTGCCCCATAGAAGCTCACTATTGGTATTGTTGTGCCCCATAGAAGCTCACTATTGGTATTTTTGTTCCCTTATATTATTATTGTTAAGTAGGCTTTGATTATATTGTGACCCCTTAGACTCCTATATATACCAAGGAAGTCTTTTCATTTGTAAAATCCAAAAATTGTTCATTTATGTCATGTAAAGGAGGTTTCCCCCTCGAAGAGGCTAATTTGCAAGTTGTTGTTCTATCTCTTTTTTTTTGTTATCTGATTGCATAACACCCTTATTCTTTCCTCTACTTTCCTTGAAGTGAGTAACAAATGATTGAGTAGCTTCTTCCTTCCTATCTCTGGATATGATCCTTGATTATTTTTTAGTACAAGAGGCCCACAATTCTTCAAATGAGAGAGTTTTATTTCTGATACTTATACGTGTTGCAAATGCATCCCACGATCTTGGTAAACCATTGAGTGTTGTAGTCACAAGTTGATCCAAATGGTAAATGGCATCAACCCATGGTATTCTTCCACCCATGTTATTCATCCGCCCATGGAATTTACCCATGGTATTGTAAGTGGCATCCACTCATGGTATTTATCCACCCATGGTATTGTAAGTGACATCCACCCATGGTATCCATTCACCCATGGTATTTACCCATGGTATTGCGACATCCACCCATGGTATTCATTCACCCATGGAATTGACCCATGGTATTGTGACATCCACCTGTTGGTACCATCCCATGACCTCCTTTTTCCTCCTAAAACATATCATTTGCCTACTTCTTTCCATCATATATCTCTCATATCCCTTGAAAATTGATTAGTTAATAGTCCTATAGTTATTAAAATGCATTA
>APFE030984692.1:0-16105 GCA_000404065.3 Pinus taeda
GATGTTAAGACTGCATTTCTACATGGTGATTTAGATGAGGAAATATATATGGAACAACTGGAAGGGTTTTTTCAGCATCGCAATGAGAATTTGTCTGCAGGCTCAAGAAGTCATTATATGGCCTGAAGCAGTCACCTCGGCAGTGGTATAAGAAGTTTGATTCTTTCATGTTGAGTCAGAAATATGTTAGAAGTGAATATGATCATTGTGTTTATTTCAAACAGTTGAATAATGGCATATTCATTATCTTGGTATTGTATGTTGACAATATGCTTTTAGCAAGCAAAAGCATAGAAGAAATCAACAGGTTGAAGGCTCAGATGGCAAGGACATTTGATATGAAAGATCTAGGAGCAACAAGACAGATTTTGGGCATGGAGATTTTCAGAGACAGGAGCAATGGTAAGCTATGGCTATCACAACAAAAGTATATTGAGAAAATACTTTTGAGATTTGGTATGAATAATGTGAAGCTTGTTTCAGTCCCTTTAGCTTCCCATTTTAAGCTTTATTCGAGTTTATGTCCTAATACAGATGAAGAAAAGGATTATATGTCTCGAATTCCATATGCCAATGTAGTAGGGTGTTTAATGTATGCGATGGTTTGTACTCGACCAGATATTTCACATGTAGTTGGGGTTGTCAGCAGGTACATGGAAAATCCGGGTAAAGAACACTGGTCAGCAGTGAAATGGGTGCTTCGGTACTTGAGAGGCACAAATAGTTATTGTATTTCTTACAATAAGAGTAGTGAATATGTTTGCGGATATGTTGATTCCGATTTTGCAGGTGATTTGGATAAGAGAAGATCAACTTCAGGGTACGTTTTACTCTTGCAGGTGGAGCTATCAGCTGGATTTCAAAGCTACAGAACATTGTTGCTTTGTCCACTACTGAAGCAGAATACATTGCTGCTTCTCATGCTTGCAAAGAGGCGGTTTGGTTGAAAGGTTTGCTTGGTGAGTTTGGTAGGTTACATGACAACATCAGGTTACTTTGTGATATTCAAAGTGCAATACATTTGGCTAAGAATCCGGCCTATCATAGTAAATCAAAGCATATTCCAATTAAGTACCATTTTGTAAGACAGGTTATCACTGAAGGGGAGTCTCTCTTGAAAAGGTGCATACAAAGGAGAAATGTGCATACATGTTCACGAAACCAGTTTTGTTGGAGAAGCTACGCTGGTGTTTGGCTTCTCTTGGCTTGCACAAAAGATAAAATAATAATAACATGGCATCAGGCGAATTTTTGTCAAGGTGGAGATTGTTGAGATTTTCTGTTTGGAGCAAAATAGGAAAAATCTCAGCTGATGACAACAATAGAAGTTCAGTTCCTAGATTAGCTCCAGGTTGTTGGGAGGGAGTTAATGCCTCCTATATTTGATGTGAGTGAGTTAATGAGGCTGTTAGATTCTCTATGCTATATAACAGGCAATCATTCGGATGGTTTGCTAAGAGGGTGAGAGTTTTGTGAGGATTTCATGATGTAATCTCCTGTTTAATTAATAAATTCCTGATGCCTATGTTTGGTGGACGTAGCCCAGATTGGTTGGGTGAACCACGTTAAAAACTGTGTCATATGTGCTTGATATTCTGCTTTGTGTTTATTAATTTTGTTGTGCATCTGGGACCAACAGTTTCCACCACCTTATGTAAGCACTCAAGTTAATGCTAGTTGCTGCACTGAAACTTCTCTGATCACCTAGAGATATTGGATATGTTCTTACTTGGTGCACATCCTCACAATAATTTTCCATGTTAAAATATATGTTATCAATAACAATATGGCCAATCTTGGCTCCCACCTTCTATTTTGTGATGATCTTGCCACTCTTTAGTACTTTGACATTCCCCTTGAAAAGCCACTACTTTTCTTCTCAAAGAAGCAAGTTAATCCTCTCTCGGCACACTCTGCATCTCATCAATATGCAACCTTGGCATTTGTGAAAGAACCGACAAGAGTGTAGATATTCTTCAACAAACACAAAAATCATATCGTGCCATATCACGCAAATGGAAGAATTGTTGTTACAAATGCCATAACCCATATAGCTGGAAAAGAAAAAAACCATATGTTGAGTAGAGTTCATCCAAGATGGCTCTCCAAATTTTCTATGGGAATTAAACAAAGTCAAAAAGTTAAACGAGGGAATGGACAAATCTTTCTTATTTCTTTGTTTTTAAAAAGTTGAGGTTTGTTCTAAGCTCCCAAATCCATCACCATTGATTCCTTTAAGCTTTCTTAACCTTCAATATGAGATGGACTTTTTGACAACTTTGAAACATGAGAATCAACCATTATAGACCAATGATTTAACCCATTTTCTCTCTTTGATGATACATATTCATTCGTAAAAAACTGGTATGAAGAAAACCATAGGTGGTTTGGGGGAGGAGAGTGGGAGGCGGATGGGTCTAGATAGTAAGTGCTTTTAAAGCCAGGGGGTGCTCCCCTCGTCTAGGCCTGAGGCCTCATTGGCCTTGGGTGACCAAGGTCGATTCCTGAAATCGACCTTCGCTGCCCAAGGCTTGCGAGGCTCGATTTTTTAATGTTTTTTTTTTTAATTAATTTTTGTTAGACTTTTTTTTTTGAAGTTTTTAAAAAAAACAATTGTTTTAATGTTTTTTATCTCTTTAATTATTTTTATTATTATAATAATTATATATATATATATATATATATATATATATAATATATATATAATTCTATTTTAATGTATTATATTAATTATTTTAATGTTTTTTTTATTTTTTATTTTTTAATTGTCCAATCATTTTTTTTTATGTTTTTCTCTCTTTTTTATATGTTAATTTTGTTTTTGTTTTTTACATTTTATGTTTATTTATTTTTTGTGCATTTTTATATTTGGTTTTTTGGGTCATGTATTTTATTTTTTAATGCTTATTACTTGTTATTAAATTTTTTAAATTATTATTAATTATTATTATCCATGTTTGAATTTTTCTTTTCTTTTGTATTTTTTATTATTTATTTATTTTTATTTTTATTTTTTTCTGCAGGGTCTGTGTCAATGCTGGATTAGCAATCCGATCCCATTATGTATCGATTTGATAGTTGATTTTAAAGTTTTCGTTATAATGGATTAAGTCCGCCCCTACAAAGTGTCAATTTCATGGTTGGTTTTTAAGTTTTCATTACAATGGGTCGAAGTTGCCTACACTGCATGTCAATTTGATGGTTGATTTTTAATTTTTTGTAGCAATGACATTAAGTTGTTTTAGGCTAAGATTTTAAAATCGTTATAATTTTGTCCATAGGGTCTTGAATGGAAGGTGATGGAGTGCTTTGTTAAGGCACTCCATGATGTGAAGTCACCGGTTCAATTCCCTATCCCAACCAAGATGATATATTGGACATGATGAAGGTGTAGTCCTGCTAAGCTTACAAAAAAAATTAAAAATCGTCGTACTTTTAACACTTAAAAAATAAATTACTCTTGATATAATGACTCTTTTATTTATTTTTTCATTTTTAAACTTTTTTTAGTCATAAATTTTTTCCATAATGCTATGCTTGAAATGTAGAATTTCGTACTATAGCTCAATAGCTTATGCAATATACTAAAGAAAAATACTAGATCTACTTCTACAACAAACTTGCGGAAGCTTAATCGATTTTGAGAAAGACCAAATAGAACACATATAACAGAGAATGAGAAAGCAATCGCACATGAACACAAAAGAATACTGTCGGGAAAGCCTCAGCTGAAAATCCCGATCTCTGTAATATCATAAAAGTATAAATATGTTCGGATTACACAAAGCTTTAGCTCACAAGCTATCCAGCTCTCAGTACAATTCTACAATGTTGCTCATAGTCTGAATAGACACAACATATGCCTTCCCTCAGCCCTCCAAGCCTCCTATTTCCTTGTGCAGTTTCTCCTGGGGTCCAATGCTACCACCTATGTGTATGTTACATTCACACAACTAATCAAACTCAAAAGTAACTGCGCAATCTCCAAGGAATGAATTCCTTCTGCATGCAAGAGATATCCTCAATGGAATATTCTTGCAACTGATTGTACACTATCCCATCATCTGATCTCAATTGGGTCTCTAACTTAACTGACATGCATGAGTTTCTTTTTTTGTTGAAGCAAGAGTCGATCCTTCAATTCCATTAAAACTTAAAATATCTTACATAGTATACACCTTTCCAAAAGGAGTTGTGGACCATAGAACAATCAACCTCTACTAGCCGATGGCCCCCAGCTAAAGGTTTAACCTACAATATCCACAAAACTGCTAAGTCCACAAAAGTAAACAATTTAACCCATAAAATTAGGAGACGGACCCGGTGATGCAATAGGGAAACCCCTAAATGGATTTCGGGTCCAGAAGGGGGTGATAACTCTCGAGCATCAAGAGCGCGTGAACTCCACCGATTTCCAACCAAACACATAACTTTCCTAGAAGATATTTTATCGTGATCCGTGCAGCTAACATTGACCGTTGATCCTTCCTGCTAGATCCTACAGCGGAGGATAATATCGCACTTCCAAGTAGCCTGTAGGATACTCACATGGTGGCTACCTTCGACCCACGAACAAGCCTGCTTGTTCATAAGCGTAGATCTGTCCTGCAAGATCCGACCGCCCAGGACCATATCGAACGGGCCTAACCCACTGAAGAATAACGTGCAATGAGGGCGGTATTCCAACTCCGTACCGTGCCACGTGTAGCGCGATGAGTGGAATCACTCCCAACTCCACAATACCGCTTCTTGCGCTAAGGGCGTGCAATGGATGTCAAACCACCTCCCAGGCTGAATTGAAACCGCCAAAAGGAAAACGAGGGGATACAGGTTGCCAGGAAATCCGGAGTTCTGGTCCCTTTCATCAACCCTCCTCCGCGGGCTAAGAAACCGGTGACTACTAAGAACCCAGCTATTTGGCCCACCATCCACGAAATTGTATATGCAAATCATCTTCCATCCGACACTTTTGCGACTGTACTGTCGAAGGTTGGGGAGGCCGACAATAACCTTCATCCCTGTAATGATCATGTTCCGAAGAAAAAACTACATAAATATACCGAATCAACAAGACACCGCCCCCGTGTCTTTATATCGAAACACCATTATATCCTCGTCTGCCTAGTCGTGACATTGCGTCTTCAAACTAGACAGAGGCAACTCAGGCCACTTCAGCACCACCCTACTTTTAGTACTGAGTACTCCTTGATTAGCCAAAATGTCTGCCAATTTGTTAGATGTTCTTCTCACATGGTTAAAACTCACCGTACGGACTCCCTAGAGATGAAGCTGGATTCTCTGAAAGACCTGGAGTAGTCTCCATTGTTTGGAGACTTTTTCCGGCTCTGTGCCATAGCTTATTCTTTTGACCGATTTTATGATTAACTCAGAGTCCGCCTCAACTATAACGTTCTATAGATTTTCCTGCTTCAGAATTTCTAAACACTGCTCAAGAGCCAGAAGTTCCACCATATTATTGGTGGCTCTTCCCAAATGGCAATGGAAAATGTAAAGGATTCTGCCATTATCATCCCTAAGTACCTTGCCACAATTAACAATACCCGGGTTATCTTTGGAAGCCCCATCAATGTTGAATTTCAAAAAACCCTAAGGGGGAGGATACCAATAATCCAGCTTAGAATCCATCTTCAAAACCTTTCTATCCAGGCCTTGTGGAATAAACCCCTGCATACCTAACTTAAGAAGAATCTGCATTTCAGCTGCATAAGGAGGATTCTTAGGCACTATACGCACAATGGTGCTTACAGTCTCCTTAAGTTGTCTTAATATTTGATCGAGCAGGCATTGAGAGGAACTTTTTACATTCTTAAATATTCTATTGTTCCTTTCTTTCCAGACTGTCCATATTATGAAACCTGGCAATAAAGCCTAGGCAGAGCCTAGAAGTTCCAAATCAGAGAAGTTGTGTCTCCAATTGATTAGGGTCTTAATGATGCATCCTTTGTCCTTTTCTGTCTGCTGGAAGATAGAGGCAAAAGCATCCCACACCCAAGAGGTGAAAATACAATTATTAAGAAGTTGCTCCATTGTTTCCTCTTGGGCTTCACACAGCTGGCGTCTAGAGGGGCCCATGACACCCCTCTTCTGAATTTTGTCCCAGGTTAGAATTTTCCTATGATACACCAACCACATGAAGAGCTTAATCTTCATCCATCCTTGATGTCTCCATATATTCTGCCAAACCCTTTCATGTTCATTGGAATCTAGCTCAAGGAGTATGTGTTTTGCCTCCTTGAGATTGAAGGTGCCTGCAACATTATTTCCCCATCTAAGAAGGTCTTGCCCCCCTGTCACTAAAATTTTCCTTTGTTCCAACATTGTTAGATGTGCCTCCGCTTTGGCTTTCAGTGGGCTAACTTCCCTGTATTCCAGCTTTTTCCAGGTTCTCCATTTTCCTTCACTGTTGGTTTGATCCCAGAAATATTTTACGTTAAATAATCTTTTGGTGTCTGTATCTTCCTTGAGGTCCATTAGATTCTCTCTCAATAGTATAGGTTCTTGTTGCCATTTGTCCTCCCAGAACAAAGCAAGCACACCATCTTTGATTTCCCAGAAGCTATTTTTTGTACTAACTCTCTATTTCCCCAGGGTTTGTTCCAGATGTGTGAGCCCTTAATGATGCCAGACATTCTTATTAGATCAACATCTTTGCCAATTGATAGCATATTTTTCTTTCCAGATTCTAGCCCATTGTGCCTTTGGTTCTTTTACCCAACGCCACCATAGTTTCGCCCCTAAAACTTTACTCAGTGCTTCTGGATCATCCATTCCAAGACCCCCATATTTTTTAGGTATGCAGATCTTCTCCCAGGCTACCAAGGCCCACTTCTTTCTCTCCTCCCCCTTGCCCCAAAGATAATCTCTTTGAAGGTTTCTAAAATGATGCAGCACTCCTTTTGGTGCTGGAAGGGCAGATAGCATAAAGACAGGAATTGCTTGGAGAATAGCTTTTGTAAGCACTAACCGATCAACCAATTTTAAAGATCTATAGGTCCACTTTCTGATTTTATCCTGCATCTTATTGATCACCGGCTCCCAAATGCCCTTGTTCAGACGCTTATCAGTAAGAGGAACTCCCAAATATTTGGATGGGAGGACATCCCTTTGAAAGCCTAGAATCCTGGAGATATTTTTCTGAATAGCAATATTGGTATTAAAGAAAAAAATCTTAGATTTGGAAAGATTAACTTCCATACCTGTAGCCAAGGCAAAGACAGACATGATATGCTTGTACGCTAAAGCTTCTTTAACCGTTGGGATTCCTTGCAGCATAGTATCATCAACAAATTATTGATGGGTCCAAGCCTGACCATTCTCTGATAGTTGGAGGCCTTTGATATTACCAATCTCTTTGGCATGCTTGATAAACCGACCTAGCCCCTCCATCATGAGGATGAAGAGAAAGGGTGAGAGAGGATCACCCTACTCGAGGCCTTTGGAAGGAGAGAAGGTTTTGGAAGGAGAACCATTGACCAGAATTGAGAAGCTGGAAGAAGTTACCAGGGCCATGACCCATCTAACCTAGTTGTGATCAAACCCAAAAGTAATAAGGACCTTCCTAATATAGGTCCAATTCAGTTTATCATAAGCTTTAGCTAGATCTAATTGCATAATCATACCAGCCTTCCTATTACTAGTCAAAGAGTGCACCACCTCATGTGCCTGAATGATGTTATTGAGAATTTGCCTACCCTCCACATATCCATATTGCTCCACAGAAACTAGCGAAGGAAGAAGTGGTTTGAGTCTGCTGGCAACAACCTTGGATATTATCTTGTAAACCACATTGCACAAGGCTATGGGTTTATACTTGTCAGGAGTCTGAGCATTATCCTGTTTAGGGATCAGTGCAATGAAGGAAGTGTTGAGTGCCTTCAAAATAGTTCTATTCACCCTGAAGTCTTCCACAACGTTCAAAATATCTTGTTTAACTATATTCCAACATGCTTTGAAGAAATCCATGTTGAAACCATCTGGGCCTGGCGCTTTACCATTCTGCATCTCTTTGATGACGTCACTAACCTCCTCTTTTGATACTAGCCTATTGAGATTAAAATTATCCTCTCTCATTACCAGACTAGGAATATGCCCTATTAAATCCCTGATGAAATGCTCTCTGCCTAAAATAGTTTCCTGTGCTATTCCATGAAAGTGATGGACTAGCACTTCTTCTATTTCATCATGGGAATTATGCAGATTACCACCTTCATCTTTGATCAAGGAGATTCTGTTATGAGATCTATTCGCTATGGTAGATTTGTGGAAAAATCTGGTGTTTCACTCCCCCTCTTTCAGCCATTGAACTCTAGATTTTTGCCTCCAAAATATCTCCTCCTGTTGACATAAATTCTCCCATTCTTGATGGTGTTTGGTGACTTGGTCATTTCTCTCAATATCAAAGCCATCTGTGATAAGTTTTTGATTGAGTTCCTGCATTTTGTCCTCCATAGCTTTTTTTGCTGTAAAAATATTCCCAAATACATTCATGTTCCAATCTTTAAGTCTGAGCTTGATGTGCCTAAGTCTTTTGTGAAGCAGGAACATACTTGTACCTTGAATATTCAGGTCTTCTATCCACCATTTTGGAATGTTGTTGATGAATTCTGGGTGGGAGAGTCAGATATTCTCAAATCTAAAAGGTATGTTTCTGGGGGTACCAATGCCCTGGACTTCCAGTTGAACAGGGCAATGATCCGAGCCTCCAAAGGGTAGAATTCTCGCTATCATTTCCTTGTTGGTGAGCATGAGATCCTCTGAGATTATGAATCTATCTAACTTTGAGGCTACTTGAGACTCACATCCTCTTTTATTGTTCCAAGAAAAGTGACCATTACTCATGTCAGTGTCAACTAATTTCATACTTTCTATAAAGGTTTGAAAAGCTTTGGAGTCTTTACTTAAAGCTCTAGTTCCTCCTTTTTTCTCTAAAAGTGATTTGATCATGTTGAAGTCCCCACACAAGATACATGGTACATCTACATGTCTATCTCTGAGCTCCATAAGAGAATCGAGAAACTTGATTTTGTCATCCATCCTTTAAGGGCCATAAACATTTGTGACCAGATAGGTCTCCCTATCTCCCACCATCTGAATGACCATTGATAAATAATTTCTAGATGCCTCAGCATCAATAATACCAATCTTTTGGGGGTTCCAAAGAGTGAGTATGCCCCCTGTTGTGTTATCTGCTTTAACTTCTAGAAACTCAAATCGATTGAGCTATTTGTTGTGCGTTTCTCTTACTTTTTGTATGGAACATTTAGTTTCCTGGATAAAGATCATATCCAGAGCTTCTTGTTTCATTCTATTACTAAGAATTCTTTGTTTTCTCTTACTACCTAGACCTCTAATATTCCAAGATGTAAACTTCATTATTAAATATTTGTAAAGGAGTAGCTGGCTAGATCTTTAATCTTACCTGAATCTATCATTGGCTTTCCACATTCCATCAATAACTCGTTATGCTTTTTCTTGCCTCTTTTCTTTCTTGGAATTCTGGGAGCTAATCTCGGTGTGTTTTTCATGGTTTTCACACCTTCGTTGCCCTGCCTTTCACTTTTTCCTTGTCTGTCTAGCCCTATAGCCCGAGTTTTCCATAGGAACAGCTGTTGCACCCTATTAAATTCTTATGGCAGTAAAGAGTCTACCCCACTCATGGTCCCCTGTTTCAAGAATCCTTCCAGATCTAGGTGTTCCATGTCTAGAATCTCTTGCAGTTCATGATCTTCCGTTTCCATCTCACTCTGGGGCATTTCTTGGTCCATCTCCGGTTTGGCATCACTCATCATAGTCTCTTTCTGTTTGATACTATCCTATTTTTGTGCTGTATCTTCCTCTTTCTCCTTTTCCCCTGGGCTTCCTTCCATTACCTGATCTATCTTTGTTATCTCTTCTTGCTCTTCGAGAACTTGGAACCTATTCAGATTATTCTGTGGTCTGTTTGCTGTTGCTTTGGCTGCCTCTTGCCCCCTTTTCCTTTATGAACCCAATTGTGAAAGCCTTCAATATCTTTCATTGTGTTTGCCTTACTTTTGTTCTCTATTTTGCTAAGAGGGCAGTCTCTAAATAGGTGCCCATGCTCATGGCATTTGCGGCATCTGAAAGGAATATGTTCATAGTCAACTTTTTGCACCCATTCTTCATCCAAAACTTCTAAAATGAACTCATCTAGAAGAGCTCCAGAGAGATCCATCTCCACACAAATTCTTGCGAAGGAAGTGTACTTACCCTTCTTGGTGGCTTCAGAAGTTTTGACAAAACGCCCTAACTTGTTTCCTATAGCAGATAACGATTCCATTTTCCAGTAATCAAGGGGTAACAACTAGAGTCTTACCCAGACCGGGACAGAAGTGAATGTTTCTCTCTCAGGGACAAAATTCATTATCCACGGTCGCATATTAAG
Source organism: Pinus taeda (assembly GCA_000404065.3). Lineage (NCBI taxonomy): Eukaryota > Viridiplantae > Streptophyta > Pinopsida > Pinales > Pinaceae > Pinus > Pinus taeda. The sequence goes on from APFE030984692.1 coordinate 10,424, forward strand.
GCGTGCTGCTGCATAGAAGTAGGGCCCTCCTTCAAACACTTTGTCTTTGTCCTCAATATTTGTGAAGACTACCGTACAAAAGCCCTTAGACCCAAGATGTAGGTCAATGCTTCCTTTTGATTTCCAGTTATATTTAATCCATGATTGTAAAGCTTTTTCAGTGGGCCATACTCCCATGAATTTACAAATGATAGCATATGTCCCCATGTGGTCTCTATGCGCCTGCAAAGCAGGATCATTTAAAACTACTATGGGAGTGACCTCAGCTTTGGGTTTACATGGCCCTTTTTGTGCTTTGTTATTCACTCCCTGTTCCTTGTCTTCTTGCTCATTTTCCTTATTGTTTTTATTCTCCTTTGTCTTGTTTGAATCTTGTTCCTCTTCTATAATCCTTGTTCCCTCGCCTGGAGGACCTCTGACACTCTCTAATGGTTTCTTTCCACGACTAGCCACTGCCTGCCTATAGGAGGGAGTGGAGCTCCCTCCCTTGGGTGCTTCCATGGAAACTCCCGTGAACTCTTGCAAACCCTAACACTTCCAAGAAACTCGCGCCCCTGGATAATATCACCAGTAAATCTGTGACAGTAAAATCTTCTATCAACTGACATGCATGAGTTATTTATGAGAGAATATTCAGTTATCTGAAGTGTAGCAATTACATGCATGCATGCATTAACTAATTGAACTCACAATCAGTTCCAAAAATTGTTGGAACTAATCTAACTGGACTTAACTCAGATAACTGAGCTAACTAATTACAACTCAAAGTACAACTCATCTTGATCTCCTTAATCAAGGGATAACTTCCTCAATTAATGGAGAAATTGTTGCATGTTTTCACATAGACTTCATGTTTGATTTCCTACAACTAATTAACTCAAGATGAATTAATTAATTATTTTACAAACAATTGCTAAGATCAAATTCGAATTTTAATTCTCAATTTTAGTTCAGGGACTAACTAAAATTGGAATGTATCATGTAATTCTATTTATAGCAATGCTACTTTTAGCACTTCTATTTTTAGCATTTCTTTTTTCTATTTTCAACGCTCCCTCTCAACAAGAAAGGGATTATCAGTCACCCCAATCCTGTCTCTATGGAACTCGAACTTGCATTTTGACAATGCCTTAGTCAAAATATTTGCATCCTATTCCTCAGTCGAAACATACAGCAAAAACATGATCCTCTTCACCACATAGTCTCGAAGATGATGATACCAGATATCAATGTGCTTGGACCTGTCATGAAATACTGGATTCTCAGAGAGTTTGATACAACTCTAATTATTGCAGTAGATCACAGTTGGATCTATCCTCTGACCAAACAACCCCACTAGAATCTTCCACATCCAAATGGCCTCACATGCTGCCTGACTGGCAGCCATGTATTCAATCTTTGCTGAGCTAAGTGAAATTGACCTCTGTATCTTGTTGTACCAAGAAACTGTAGCTGAACCAAGGTTGAAGATTCCTCCTGAAGTGCTCTTCCGGTCTGACAGACTCCCTGCCCAATATGCATCTGTGAAGCCCTGAAGCTTCACTCCCTCTGTCCTTTTGTACCATAATCCATACTGAGATGTGCCTCTGAGGTATCTTAGCACATGCTTCGCTGCATTCCAAAATGGCTTGGTAGGCTGAACCATATCTTGACTCAGTTGGTTCACCGCAAGGCATAAGTCTGGTTGTGTGTTCACTAGATACATCAGTGAACCCACAAGTTGCCGATAAACAATAGCAACTACTACCTCACCTGAAGTAGCATCCTCCTTCCTCCAGTTACCAGCTAGAGGAGTCTGCATGTGCTTGCACTTCTCCATGTGGAACCGCCTGAGTATCTCATTGGCATACTTGCCTTAAGACACAAACACTTCCCCATCCTTCTACCACACTTCCACCCCTAGAAAGTAGTTCATAAGACCCATGTCTTTCATTTCAAACTCTCTTGCAAGGTCCTCCTTGCAAGACTTAATCAATTGACCATCACCTGTCAAAACCAAATCATCAACATAAAGAACAATGATCAATGGCTTACCTTCTACCATGACGTGGTAAGGGTTTGCAATTTGCTTCACTCTTGGTGAAGCCCAACCCGGTGAAATAGTTGTCGATCCTGGTGTACCAAGCACGAGGTGCTTGCTTAAGCCCGTACAAAGCCCTCTTGAGTTGGCACACATGTGACTCACGATCAAAGGTCTCAAAACCTTACGGCTGCTCAATGTACACCTCTTCCTCAATCTTCCCATTAAGGAATGCAGTCTTCACATCCATCTGATGGATCTTCCAACCCATCTGAGCTGATAGTGCCAACATCAATCTGATAGATGAGTACCTTGCTACAGGAGAAAAGGTCTCATCGTAGTCGATCTCCTCGACCTGTGAGAAACCACAGGCAACAAACATTGCCTTATGTTTCTCAACACTTCCATCAACTACCTGCTTTACCTTGTAAAGCCATCGGGAACTCACCACTGACTTGTCCTAAGGTCTTGGGAAAACATCCCAAACACAGTTCCAAGTGATGGAGTCATACTCCTCCACCATAGCATCAACCCAGATTCATTGTTGCACTGTCTCCTCGAATGAAGAAGGTTCAGACTTTAAACACTCCCCAACCATGGCCATGTAACCAGTGTACTGCTTGGGTGACCTCCTTTGTCTGCGCCGAGAAGATAGCTGAACCACATTCTCTCGCGCATCCAGCATCAACCTGCCACCTTCCCTTGAGCGTTTCTGCCCATCTCTGAAAGACTCAGCATGAGTGGATGTCTCCACTCCCGGATCCTCTGCATGTGACTGCTCCGCATCTGTCTGAGGCTCCTCCTCCTTAGGAACTGAAAGTTTCTCCTCTGCATGCAACTTGAGCTCCCTCTCAAATGATACTCGCATGGCTTTCTGCTCGTCGAACTTCAGATCTCTGCGTACCACTATCCTCTGACTGGTAGGCAGGAACACCCGATAGTTGTGGGGTGTATCAGTGTACCCCACAAGTATCCCCAACTCAGCTATTGGATCTAGCTTCTTCCGGGCATCTTTGGTCACATGGCAATAAACCGATGATCCAAATATCCTGAAGTGACTCACATCTGGTTGCTTCCCGGAAAAGGCCTCCATAGGTGTCTTCATTCCCAGTATACAGTGCGGGCTTCTGTTCTGCAAGTATACTGTTGTATTGCATGCCTCAGCCCACAAATGAAGTGGTAGGACTTGGTCATGCAGCATCGCTTGAGTTGCTCCCACAATTGATCTGTTCTTCCTTTTGGCCACCCCATTCTACTATGGGTTATGGGGTGCCATCAACTCTCGTTTAATACCTTCTGCTGCGCAGAAATCCTTAAACTATTGGGAGACATACTCTCCACCATTGTCACTACGCAAGGCCCTTATTTTCTTTCTAGATTCTTTCTCTGCCAAGGCTTTAAACTCACAAAACCTTGAGAAGGTATGATCCTTCTTCTGCATAAAGTAGATCCAACATCTACGAGAAAAATCATCAATAAAAATAACATAGTACTTTTGTTTAGCGGTGGAGGCTGTAGAGAATGGTCCACACACATCTGTGTGAACTCGCTCCAGGATTGCTCCAGCTCTACTGTCTTGATCCTGAAAGGAAGATTTTGCATACTTACCCAAGGTATAACCTTTGTATCTATCCATCTGCTCCAGTTTTCCCTTGGGAAGTCTGGTAGAAATATGTTGCATGATCTTCAAGGCCCCATGGTGCAAGTGGCCCAATCTTCTATGCCATAGCTAGCCAACATCTTAGCTCTGCACCAACTCAACTTTGGAACTCAATGCAACACAGTCGTTTACCTCCAGCTTGTAGATATTCTTAACTCGAATCCCAATCCTCTTGGTTTGTCCAGTGCCGATATGCCTCAGGAATACCTTTCCTTTACTAAATACTACATCATAACCTTTGTCTTCTAGCATAGCAACAGACACAAGATTCTTCTTTAGACCTGGTACATACTTTACATCAGTCAGGGTAAGAGGAGCTCCATGCTTCCTCTGAAACACAACCGTACCTTCACCTGAAACACGGTACTTTCCATCATCACCCATCTTGATCCACATCTAGAGATCCTTCTCCTCCAAGGTACTGAAAAGATTCTTGTCGTCGGTCATGTGGATCGAAGCTCCACTGTCCAAGTACCAAACACATCCCACCATGTATGAAACCATGCATGCGATGAGAGAGAAATCCAACTCGAATTGTGAGGCCAGTGCCTCACCATCTGATCCCTTCGAGGATCCCTTCTTGGATTTCTTATGTGGAAAATTCGTAGCATAATGGCCCACCTCATGACAATGAAAGCATCTCACTTTCGATTTGTCAATATTCTTCCCACCATGGGAATATTTGGAATGGGATGCCTTCCCTTCCCCTTTCCTTGCCTTACTTGCTAAGGCTAGATTTTCTTCATCATCTTGCTTTGATGAAGATCCATCTCTGGTGCTTCTTCTTATCTTCTCCTGCATCAGATCCGACCAAAGTCATTCCCAATCTGGCAATTTCTCTCTTCCATTTATCGAGTCTTGGTAGCTATCCCAGCTCTTAGGAAGACCGAGGAGAGCAAGACTCACTATGTCATCATCGACTGTCATGATCCCTACACTTCCAAGCTCATCCCTGCAGATGGTGAGCTTGTTCAGATATGTAGAGATCGTGTCGCCCTTTTCACACTTGATTTTCCGAAGCTTGTCTTTCAGCGCTAGCTTCCTCTGATTGCTGCTGTTCTAATACAGATCTTTATATGTTTTTCACATTGAAAACGGTGTCTCCTTCCCATGGAGACTCAAGACTATGTGGTCTCGAACTCCCTCCAGAAGAATCCTCCTCCCTCTAGCCACACATTTCTTCCATTCCGCCAATTCTGTAGCATTTGCTGCTGCTGGCTTGGGGACTTCTTGATCAATGAAATCCTTCAAACCATTGTCCTCTAATACTGCTTCCATGCGATCCTTCCAGGCCGTATAATTCGAGTTGCCATCAAGGGCATACTCGAGTCTTAAACTGTTGAACGCCATTGGTGAAATTTGAGATGCGATAAGAATTTGAATTCTATAATCAGGAACTTCAAACTTCGAGCTTCTCCCTTCTTTGTATACTGTTCTCTCCTTTGATCACCTTTGCTCTAATACCATGTAGAATTTCTCACTATAGATCAACAAATTATGCAATATACTAAAGCAAAATACTAGATCTACTTCTACAACAAACTTGCAGAAGCTTAATCGATTTTGAGTAAGATCAAATAGAACACATATAACAAAGAATGAGAAAGCAATCGCACATGAACATAGAAGAATACTATGGGGAAAGCCTTACCTAAAAACCCCGATCTCTGTAATATCATACAAGTGGAAATATGTGTGGATTACACAAAGATTTAGCTCACAAGTTATCTAGCTCTTAGTACAATCCTACAATGCTGCTCATTGACTGAATAGACACAACATATGCCTTCCCTCTGCCCTCCGAGCCTCCTATTTCCTTGCGTGGTTTCTCCTGGGGTCTAATGCTGCCACCTGTGTGTATGTTACATGCACACAACTCTTCAAACTCAAAAGTAACTGTGTAATCTCCAAGGAATGAATTCCTTCTGCATGCAAGAGATATCCTCAATGGAATATTCCTGCAACTGATAGTACACTGTCCCATCATCTGATCTCAACTGGG
>APFE030984694.1:0-13759 GCA_000404065.3 Pinus taeda
AGCAAGAAACAGAGTTCGATTGCTTTATCTACAGCTGAAGCGGAATATGTGGCAGCTGCATCTTGCTGCACTCAACACCTTTGGATGATGAAAACCTTGTAGGATTTTCAGATCACTTGTACTACACCTATCTCCATCTTACGTGATAATACAAGTGCAATCAGCATTTCAAAGAACGCAGTCATGCATTCAAAGACCAAGCACATACCGATCAAGTATCACTTTCTCCGGGAACAAGTGTTGGAACAAAAGGTTAAATTGGAGTATGTTCCTTCTAAGGAACAAGTAGCTAATATTCTCACCAAACCACTGCCCAGGAAAACTTTTGAATATCTCAGACAGAAGCTGGGAGTAGTTGATGTATCATCCTGCTGTTAAATCTTGTCTGTTTCAGAGAAAAATGGGTGTACACGTGTTGGATGAGGAGGATCTGCGTACATACGTTGGTTTGTGTAGATAAAGTCGCGTATATGGAGGCTTGATGGATATCAGAAGGAGCAGGTTCTGGTTGAAGATATTCTGATGTGGGCTTGACAGAGACCATCCGGCACAGGTTCAGGGGGAGTAGATAATCTTTTAATAATGCATTGTTGGCATTATCTTAGAAGCTTTTGATTCTGGTTCATAGCTGTTGTTGGTTGGAACAGAGGCAGAGGGAGAACAAAAGTAAATCTTGGTTGCTGATCTGAATTGTGATTGACAGTTGCTGCTGCTATCAGTTGTTGGTGACTTTCATAAGGCATATATTTTGTCTCTATGTCATGTATCTCTTTCTTATATGGTATCAAGGTCATGTAACGGCCTATATTGGTTTCCCCACTATTCCTGGAATGAAGATGTAATGTATTTGGTCATCATATGTAAATTTCTGATGTATTCCCACTTGGATGGGTAGATGATCCCACTTGATTGGGTAATGGATGTATGTATTGAGTCTTTTGGTGATAGGAAGGTCTTGTATGATGCATAAGTCTTGGTTTCTTTTGAAGAACATATTTTTGCAGATCTTGCCTACAATCAGGGGGAGCATGGTTAGCACAGCAGGACAAAGATTTTAGCATGTACTCAGGGGGAGCACAACCCTTTGCCCTTGATAACAAAGGGGGAGAAGGATCTTGAGGATCTAGGTGTTGCCATCAAGTCCAAAGGGGGAGATTGTTGGCATTATGGCACTGGTTTGGAGCTATGGCACAGGTGTTGTCCTTGATGGCAACTCCCTTTGGTAACAGATCTCAGTTCAGGAACTCAGAAAGAAGAAAATGACATATACGTAGGTTCATCTAGACAGAGGCGCGTATACACACGGGTTATTCATTACAAAAGCACGTATATGTTGGGGATCATACTTTTGGTCCATGGTAGTTAGCTCTTGGGAATTAAACCTATGTTTTGGACCATGGCGTCTCGTCAGATGTATTGATCCCTAGTTTTGGGTTCATGGTATTGAAATGTTATGGTTTTGGACCATGGTATTGAGGAATGCCTAAGACTATAAAAGAAGAAGGAGATCATGTGGCAAAGGATTATCCTAATTATTATTGAATATCTGATAAAGTGTTAGAACTGGTATATTGGTAATTGGGTTGTGATGCAGATCTGGATGAAGGAGGAACCTTAGCACAAAAGGTTCAGTGAAGCGAAGACGCGTATACACGCAGGTTCAGTGAAGTCATAACGTGTATACGCAGGTTGTCCCATACGCAGATGCGTATGCACGTAGGTTTCAGGCTGTTGAAATAGTGTATATGCTTTGAGCTGTGATCTAGCTGCTTCTGTTTATAGCTGCTGTGTTTTGGGTTCTGTTTCTGCTGTGTAGTTTCTGGTACTGTGTTTTGGGTACAGTTGTCAGAGAAGTATCTACTTGATCTAATTGGTGAAAAGGAGATTGGTTGATGGAGAAATGCTTGAAGATTAATTGATGTTCATGGATCCAGTCTGAAAATTGATGAAACGTGGTCCCTGGAAGAAAGAGAAGGTTGTAGCCTTCTATAGGCCAGCACCTACGTACTAGTATCCTTGGCTAGTGCAAGAGCTAAAGGGGGTTGTAGCTCCCTTCCAGGAGAGTCTGAAAACGAGAGAGGGTTTGTAGCTTCTGCAGGTTGCAGCCTGCGTACTGGTATAAGGACTGCACCAGTACATTGTAAATAGAAGTTTCTAATTAAAGAAAGATAGAGACGAATTGCAGCAGGTGGTTTTCACCCACATTGGTTTCCACCTTATATCTTTATGTTCTGTGTGTGATTGTCTTTCTGCTCTGTTTTTACTGTCTCTGGTTACTGGTTATTTGATTCTGCATCACAGACTAACAATCATCATCAGAAAGTTAAAGTAAATTAAAAGTTTGCTTTGTATACGCGGGTTTCCTTCTGAATAGTTGCGTATATACGCGGGTTTAATGAACTGAAGTAGCGTATACAATTTGGTTTTAGAAAAGGAATATTTGACCTGATAATACTGATTCACCCCCCCTCTCAGTATTATTTCCAACACCATCTTCCCCAAATTATATATCTCACAATTCCAATGAATGCCATTTCTAATTTCGACAATAGACTTAACGTTTCCAATGATTTTAGATTCACCAAATTATATATCTCACAATCCCAATGAATGTGATTTCAAATTTCAACAATCGACTGCACATTTCCAACGACTTTAAATTCACCAAATTTGAGGAGAGAGAGTCGATAGTGAAGCAATATAACCGTCCCATGTACCATGCTTTGGTTAAGTCAAAGTGAGGCCGTAGGTGAAACCATTTAGGGGAATTTGAAGATTTCTTTTACGTTTATTTCGTTCTATAAATAAATAATTCAAAGGTCCTTTTATCTTACAGAAGCTATAGCCTCTCGCTATAATTATCTTTATCTAATTCAATGTCCTTGGAAGGCCATTATACATTGATTTAGGTTGATTGACCAGGAATTAAAAAGAAGGCCAATTAATGAATGTGGTAGCTGAATGTTTCAACAACTAAAGAAAAGGAAATTTGATTAGTCTATATATTTTTGGGATGTAGATTTATTTTTACTTTAGATCTATTAAGCACCGAGAGGGATCAAATCTCTCAAGGTGGAAACCTCTTTTCCTAGTGCAAAACCTTAAGAAAGGCTTACTTTCCATTCACTCTGCAGCAGAAGAATCTTCACACACATACAACCGAACACTCACCAAGCATACTCACTTTCTAATCTGAGATTACTTGTGCATAACTCTCTTGCGCTGAACTTTGTAGCCAAGAAAATCCTATAAAAATACTTGGTAGTCGGGGAAATATCACGGATAGGACTCCTATATATATTTTTTGTCAATTTTGTTCAAAATTCCAGAGGGATTTGTTGGAATCACATGTTTGAGCTGTGAAATCTGTATAATTCGAGTGCTTCGGGGGTTTTTCAGAGCACTGAATCCATTTATGCATTCAAGAATGAATTTTAAACAACAAAAAACCACAATCTTGCAAAAAATTATATCGTCGGATTTTGGCAAAAAAACAAAACAAAGAAGAATAATTAGACAAAGAAGAATAGTTAGATTGCACTGATAAAAATGTCATTCTAATGGAGAGGCCTTCCAACTGTAACATGAGTTGGGTTGACTACATTCATTTGGCATATTTTCTTGTGCAAGTTTGCATGATAACATGATACTTATGCTATAAAGTTTAGGGGTCATTTTGGGCTCGAATAACTATAAAGGGGGAACATTTCATGCATATTATGAAATACACCTATCTAAAATCATCGTTGGGTGAGAAGTATGCAAACTTTGGCATAAATCTAATTTTGTAGGCTACTAAGAGCGGTATTAGACAAATGGTAGGCTGATGATGTACATAGGTACCAGGCATCTAAATATAAGTAGATAGTATACCAACAATATAATGATGGATGGATGCTATGTAGATTTTGATGTTAGGACATAGATATCAACCAATATTGAACAAAGGTGAAACATAATGCATAAATTTGGACCGAAAAAGGTCGTGTGACATATCCTGTCAAGTCTATGGGCAAATCTTAAGCGCAAACAATAAAACTGTTCTGTGGATTATAGTCATTTCACGTTCGTAAGATTTGTTTCAATTTGAAAAACCATAATTCACTGAAGTGAAAAATCATAAGTTTAAAGACCTGCATATTCTATTATGGACAGATCTATGTCTTAGGGCCATTTCTCATCGACCCTATATTTTCAAACGACTAGATTTAATTAGTTTCCAATAAATTTCCGATGAAATCATAAAAGTAGATTGTCAAGTACTTCAAGTATTGAGAGAAAAATCAGTGATTTTTTTCAAATTTACTTTTGACTTATTCTTAATATAGTTGCTTACCAGGTTTGAGAACCTTGGGAAATGGCCCTTTGTTTTTCTTTTGAATGGAAAAAATCATGACTTTATATTTAAAAGGAGAAGACAAGACTCGAGACCAGGCATAAAAAAAGAAAGGTCGACAGAGCCTATATTAATCCAAGGCATGCTTATAGCATTTCATTTGGTTACTATCAATGTATGGGCATAAAATCACTGGTTACAAACATTTACATCCAAAAAGTGGGAAGGTAGTAGCCTCAAATCTGACATTCAAAAATAAAATGAACAACACCCTTTCCACAAGGATTCGGATATCCTCTTCATCTTGTCCTCCTATCACCACAAATAGTGCAATTTTCCATTTATAAGCTAATTCAGAGTTGAGAGGGAGATATTGAATGAAGGCATGGGAATATGCTCCTCCTCCTCATGATCTTCAGTCTGAAGCATACCTAGCGGACATAGCACAAATTTCTTAGAGAGCTTATTAACAATTTTATTGAACTTTCCTCTTACATGGACAAAATAAATATCTTTAAATTGTGCTGCCACTGTCAATATATGATAAAGTAGGGGCCTCAGAGTGATGTTTTGTAGAATGTAGGGATCCATGGACTCATTATATATGATCTATAATAATGTAATCATATTTGTAGTGCCCAGATATTATTCATGGAAAGTAAAACAACTTCCAAACATCTTTAATATAAATGAAATAATTTTTTTTTTTTTTTAAATATGATCCCACACCTCTATGGCATTATATATATTTATAAACCCTAGTACTTACAGATCTCCAACCTGAACTATTTTGCTAGAATCCTAGCCTTGGAAATCTAAGTAAGATGGATTGTTGTACTATTAATCATGGGCTCATATCCATCATATCCATCACAATTGTTGCAAATGAGACCATGAAGATCACCAGATATTTTCTGCGAGACTCCATCTTCACTTCTTTCATGGAGACTAGTGTGGATGGATGTTTTATCAGCTGGGTGTCTCTTTTATTTCTATCTTATATTAATAAGCCTGGATTATGAGTGTTAAACATTTATAAAAACCCTGTAACCATCGTTAACTGTGATAACTACCATAACTACGAGAAGTGACAATTTTATAAACTTCATCTGACCTAATAATCACCTCATGAATCAATAAATAAATAAATACATATAAAACACTAATGAATCTAAATCATATAAATAAATAAATACATATAAAACACTAATGAATCTAAATCATTTTCCTGATCGTGGAGGATGCATTATGAACCCATTTCACCTAACTCTATTATAAAAATTTAAGTGTTATATCCATTTTTATTTAGTTTGGTTGTACAATTTAATAAATCTGAAATTTAAGATTGGTATCAGAAATTTAAGATTAACATGGATTTATAATAGTGTTTATATAAAATCTCACCCATCCTAAATTGGAGGTGAATATAAAATTTCACTCATCATAAAATTGGATTGTAAATTAGTTATTTTTATTTAAATAACAAATTTGGAATTTAGAATCAACTTGCATTTATACTAATTTAATTTAAGATTAACATGGATTTATAATAGTGCTTATATAAAATCTCACCCATCCTAAATTGGAGGTGAATATAAAATTTCACTCATCATAATTTAAGATTAACCAATCAGAAATTTAAGATTAACATGGATTTATAATAATGTTTATATAAAATCTCACCCATCCTAAATTGAGAGTGAATATAAAATTTCACTCATCATAAAATTGGAGTTTAAACCAGGTATTTTTATTTAAATAACAAATTTGGAATTTAGAATCAAGTTCCATTTATACTAGTTTAAGTGTTATATATTACCAATCATAAATTTAAGATTAACATGGATTTATGAAGTGTTTATATAAAATCTCACCCATCCTAAATTGGAGGTGAATATAAAATTTCACTCATCTATAAAATTAGAATGTAAATTAGGTATTTTGATTTAAATACCAAATTTGGAATTTAGAATCAACTTGCATTTATACTAATTTAAGTGTTATATCCTTTTTATTTAGCCTAGCTGTACAATTTAATAAATCTGAAATTTAAGATTAACCAATAAACACATATTTCATTAAATTTGGAATTAAATAGTGGATCTAGAATTTTAAAATAACCAAAAAAATCAATTCTAATGATGTCCTTGTAATAAAATGTTACCAATTTTAATGAAATATGTGTTAATAGGAAATTTAAGATTAACATGGGTTTTTAATAATGTTTATATAAAATTTCACCCATCCTAAATTAATTGAAATTTAAGATTAACCAATAGGAAATTTAAGATTAACATGGATTTATATTAGTGTTTATATAAAATCTCACTCATCCTGACCCACACTTGAAATTTAAGATTAACCAATAGGAAATTTAAGATTAACATGGATTTATAATAATGTTTACATAAAATCTCACCCATCTTAAATTAATTGAAATTTAAGATTAACCAATAGGAAATTTAAGATTAACATGGATTTATAATAGTGTTTATATAAAATCTCAGCCATCCTAAATTAATGACCCACACTTGTCGGCACTTGACCACACTTGTTGGTTCAATATGAAATACATCTGAAATTTAAGTGTTTATATAAAACCTCACCCATCCTAAATTAATGAACCCGGCACCCCATCCTAAATTAATGAACACGACACTTGACCACACTTGTAAATCTGAAATTTAAGATTAACATGGATTTATAATAGTGTTTATATACCACACTTGACCACACTTGTTGGTTCAATTTGAAGTAAATCTGAAAAGTGTTTATATAAAATCTAACCCATCCTAAATTAATGAACCATAGTTGACCACACTTTTTGTTCAATCTGAAATAAATATGAAATTTAAGATTAATCAATTAGAAATTTAAGATTAACATGGATTTATAATAGTGTTTATATAAAATCTCACCCATCCTAAATTGATGAACCACACTCACCACATTTGAATTTAAGATTAACTAATCGGAAATTTAACATCAACATGGATTTATAATAGTGTTTATACAAAATCTCACCCATCCTAAATTGATGAACCATAGGGACCTGACTACACTTGGTTGGTTCAATCTGAATCAGAAATTTAAGATTAACATGGATTTATAATAGTGTCTATATAAAATCTCACCCATCCTAAATTGATGAACCACACTTACCACATTTGTCGGCACTTGACCACACTTGTTGGTTCAATCTGAATCATAAATTTAAGATTAACATGGATTTATAATAGTGAAATTTAAGATTAACCAATCAGAAAATTAAATTTATGATTAACCAATCGGAAATTTAAGATTAACATGAATTTATAATAGTGTTTATATAAAATCTCACCCACCCTAAATTGATGAACCACACTTGACCACAACTCTCAGCACTCACTTGACCACACTTGTTGGTTCAATCTGAAATTTAAGATTAACATGGATTTATAACAGTGTTTATATAAAATCTCACCCATCCTAAATTGATGAACCGCACTTGACCACACTTTGTTTCACTTGACCACACTTGTTGGTTCAAAATGGGTCATCCAACAAATTTCTCTTATGTGATTTTCTAGAAAGACTTTTCTTAATTAGATCAATCATCTACTACTGATGATGAACCACACTTGACCACACTTATTGGCACTTGACCACACTTGTTGGTTCAAAAGGCATCACCCAAAAATTTCTCTTATATGATTTCTACTGAAAGACTTTGCTTAATTAGATCAATTACCTATCAAATTTTAGAATATTCTCAAAATCTATAATAAAAACGTTTTAAATAAACATCTTACTCACTCACTATCTACTGAAAAACTTTTCTTAATTAGATCAATTATTTATCAAATTCTAGAATATTCTCAAAATCTATAATAAAAATGTTTTAAAATAGACATCTTACTCACTCACTATCATTGTTTTATTTTCACATTAACATAACTCAATAAATTATTGATTATAACTTGAGAGGGTTTTATAGCGCTAATTCTTTTTGGATGTTGATGGTTGATTTTCAGGATGCAGAGGAAAAACCACCCTACCAACCCTTCTTTCTACCAAGCTCGACCGCGGTTTATCTAGTGAACATATTTGTGGTGATTTGGGTGTTGATAGTAGAGTTTGCATTTGGCGGTTGGGCGAGCGAATTTCGTGCGTGAGCTTGACTCATTCGGTCTCTTTGCAAAGTGTTATCAATGTCCTCCCCATGTACTCGCTGCTCCAAAATCACATCTTCCTCCTTCTCACAAAACCTGAAAATTCGAATGGAAATTCTCTGAATTTAAAAAGGGAACAATATGAGATTGTATAGAATATGTTTTGAGTGTGGGGTATATTCTCTGATATAGAAGGTAATGAGTAACAACGGAGGATGGAGTTGTCCAGCCTGAGGGAGGCTCACAAAATTCGTACTCTGCAGATATACCATACCTGAAACTACTTGAAAGCTTACATGCTTACAATTATTTACAGGCAACAAATGAGTTTATTAAGGGAATTGCATTGTAGTTGTACTTCGTAACATATACCATACCTGAAACTACTTGAAAGCTTACATGCTTACAATTATTTACAGGCAACAAACGAGTTTATTAAGGGAATTGCATTGTAGTTGTAATATAGTACTCCATTTACCTTGTTAATGGACACTGACAAACTACTTAAAGCTCACTGCCACTGCTATGCGGGCTTGTTATACTTATTCACCCCCTGTTGTTTTCCCCAATTATTTTGTATCACCATAATGTACATTGTTGTCAACTTATGATTTTTTGGTTATATGAATTATGGATGGAAAAGAGTGTTCAGCTACCAAAATTGTTTACAATAGTTTTTTTTTAAATTTAAATGTTGTGCAACTGGATTTATTAAGTGCACTAACAAGTTTGGGTTTATTATGTTGTTTGCATTTTTACAAAAAAAAAATGGGAATAGTAGATAATGGTAAATGTTAATGGAGTTGTCTAACTAGAGAGGAATTATCCGGGCAACCAAAAGTGGCAGGAATTCAGGTAAAAAAATTTCAAAAAATCTTATAGAGGCAGTGTTTGAATCATGTTTTTGATGGTGGAAATGGATTCAGCACCATCATCTGGGACACTTAAAATTTTGAAGTTTAACAACTATAACTTGGATTTGCAAAAATCCTTACCGGATTTTCTCTAAATATGATCAGAATTTCCATAACTTTCCGGGCAACTCCTGCATCTCATTAGACTACGGTACATTCACTTTTTAGTTTTGGCCACAATAGTTTTTAGTGAATACATAGTTTTTCCATATAAAATTGGTGTTGGATTTAACTTAATCTAAATAAAATTATATTTTCCAAAAGCCACATATAAATAAATATACATAATAGATGAATATATCCTTTAATTTAATGATTATATTTTTCAAGAACATTAATTAAAGAGGAATATATGCTTTTTTTTTAGTGTTATGTATTATGAGGATTGATTGGCCTATATTGGTCAATTTTAATGGACTACTCTTCTTATTTTTTTATGAGTATTATGTATTATGAGTATTGATTGGACTATATTGGTCAATTTTAATGGATTACTCTTCCTAGAACTCACCATATAAATGAACTCCTGGGATATAGATACAAGTGCCCAATCTATGTATAAAGAATCATTCTTAAAGTTGTGATGCAACTTTAAATGTGGAAATACTACCATCATGTTTTTCACATCTTAGAAGATCAAGAGCCAATCTTTATTACAAGCATTATACTATCTATAAACTTCAGATAATGTAAAATAATTTAGTTTTATCTTCCACCTTTGCATGTAATTTTCTTTATTAATTCTTATTTTAAATGATCATTTACATGTCAAGAGTGTTCCTCAATTTACGTATCTTCCACCTTTGCATGAAATTTTCTTTATTAATTCTTATTTTAAATGATCATTTACATGTCAAGATTATTCCTCAATTTATGCCTTACGACTTTTCCTTCGCAACATTTAGTGCAAATGCTAGTTATAAAGGTTTAAACTCTCGTAGCTAAGGAAACAAACAATTCACTAAACTACTCAACCTAAAATATTTTAACACATTAACCCAAATCTTAATCAACATTTTTAAAGTATTAACCATAACATAGGTAAAAAATAAAAATAAAAAGGTTACATGGTCTAAAATAGAGTTTAAGCTTTCTTGAGTAAGAAGTATCCAAATGAAGTCACGAAAAACAAATAGCATTTAACAAATACTAACGGTAATTAGCACAGTTCTCCGTTTAATTAGAATGACTAATTAATTTATAACGTTAACTGTTTCTTCGTAATTACATTAATGACGTAATTTCCGTTTGATTAATTATTTTTGGAGCAGAAGTGTTGGTCGTGGTGCTATCTCTTACCGCGTATTCACATTAATTATATAAGATTCGGATTGATTAACTATTTCTGTACGATTATGTGTGGGCTAACGTTTTCCGCGTATTCACATTAATTACGTAGTTTCGCTGAACGAACTCACGCGCTTCTTTTCTAATGGCGCGTTAAATGAAAGCTACGTCCCACCCCTTTCAAATTCACGGCACAGAGCATGGCAGCCAACATCGGGCATCGTGGAAATTTCGACTCCACGAAATTTTTATCCTAAATATGTCGTTAGAAGCTTCGAGAGAGGGGTTGTGCTGTCAATTTGGGGGAGGTTCGGCGAATGAACACACCAAGTTTACTCTCTTAGCTTTACGTGTTAAATGAATGTCACACTGCAACACCTTTAAATTCACAGCACAGTTAACATAAGGCGTTGTAGAAATCACACCTGGACATTTAGTTCGAGCGATAAATTTTCTCAATTGCGTGCTCTGCAAGCATTCTTGTTTATTAAACGCACTCTAGATTGCCTTGTATTGTAGTTTGCTAAGAGTTTCACTTAGGGTTTGGTGCAGATTGGGATTTTCGTTTCAAGATTGTTTTCGATCCATTCTGTTAAATGGCGATTACCAAAATGACGGTGACAGGTGATATGCAGTGGATGGAAGATGACCCTCCGCAGAAGCTGTCTGTGAGGGGACGGAGGCCTTTCGAGAAAAAGCTGCCGCCGATTGCGGAAGAGCGCAGTCTCAGCAACGGCGAGCTCATGGATGGCCTTCGTTCTGCTTTTCCCGAGGCCTGTACCTTCAAATCAGAGACGGATAATATAAGATTGGTGTCGGCAGAGTGTTGAAATTTTTGTTCGCGTATTCTGAAATCTTCAGATCAAAAAGTTATTTCTGGGAATCGATAAGGGATTCGGATGGTCCGTATGTCGTAACGATTTCAATTTGTATTGTATAAAGTAAAACAAATTTCTCCTCTGAAAATTATTCTTTTATTCGTCATATGCGCTGCAAAGTTCAGATATATATGTTTTAATATTTCTTAATGAAATTGGATTTCACAGGAAAGAAAACGTGGAAAAAGAAGTGGATTGGCAATTTTCCTTTTCGATTTTTTTTTTGCCCCATAATCTGATGGATTCCGTGCGTTCCTCTTGGTAAATGTTCTGAAACCCGTAACATATTCTTCGGGAGGCATTTTCCCTTCTCCGTTCAACGTCTCAGAAATCTTTTGTTCTCAAACTGTAACCTCACAATTTCCATCTAAAACTGTAATTTATATCTTTTGCTATAAAAATGGTAAGAATTTAATGAAAAAGTAATTTAATATCTAAAACTGGAATTTTATATTAAAATGTCTAATTTAATTTATAGATAACTAAATCTATTTATATCTCACAATTCCAGTGAATGCGATTTAAAATTTCAACGATCAACTACACGTTTCCAACGATTTTAAATTCACCGAATTTCAGGAGAGAAAGCCGAAGGTGAAGCAATATAACAGAACCGTCCCATATACCATGCATTGGTTAAGTCAAAGTGAGGCCGTAGGTGAGGCAATTTGGGAGAATTTGAGTATTTCTTCTCCACCCGTCTCTCTCTTTATCTCCTTTAGTTCTTTTCTCCTTTTTTTTTCAACTTCTTTACACAATTTTAGCAGAGGTACTTGAGCATGAATAAGAGAAATTTTTTGTTTTGTTTTCAGTGTTCTTGCAAAATTTTTTAACATGATACAAGTTCATATTCCCATACTGTAATTGGGTACACTGCTAGGTTTTCCTAGATATCGACCATTCAATTCCGTAGCGATTCCTAAAATAAAAATAAATAAATAAACGTTGGCCGCTAGCAAAAGTACAGTTGAGAAAAAAAATCAAGACGTTTCAGACGCAGATCTTCCATTATCGCCCTCAGCTTTGAAGCCACAGAGCGCAGGAAAAGCTGGTTGAAGGCCATCCATGAGTTCGCCATTGCTGAGACTCCTCTCTTCTGCGATAGCGGGCAATTTTTTGCCAGAAGGTCGCCGTCTTACCACGTATTCCTTCCGGTAAGGAGAAATTTCCATCCACTGCACTTTGCCCGCCGCGGCCGTTTTCGGAATCGCCATTACTGAAGCCTTCGTGGAGAAAACAATCTTCCGATCAAATCCTTACGGTGTACTACTCTGCAGAGGCGACGCAAAATTGAGTTAAATTGGAGAAAATATCTTCCAAATAACACAGATGTAAACTGTAATATGGTAAGACGAATCCTTCAACTGAGATTTCCACGACTCCTTGCAATGGGTGTGCTGTGAATTTGAAGGGGGCGTGGTCGCATTCATTGTAGAGAACGAGAACTTAACTCCGATAAGTTCGCTGTATCTTCGTGCATTGACGGGTAGAGTGCATATCTCTAGAACTTAACTCCGAAAGTTCGCTGTATCTTCTTGCATTGACGGGTAGAGTGCATATGGAAGTTCCTGAGTGAAAGAAATATTTCGCTTCGAGATGGGGGCAATTTTCTTATGAATCTTTGGATGCGACTTATTGGTCAAGCAGAACAGTCAATAAGTACTTCCGTGAATGCTGTTTCGTTTCCGATCGCGATACTTTCTGCATAATTTTTCTAAAGATTTAGGGAAATCTGTATTATAGTAGTAAAAGTCAAAATTTTAGTATTTTTTTTAGTGTTTTAATAGGTGAATCTATTTTCACCATTAAAAATGATTATAACAATCAATCATCTAATCTGTTTTTTTTAATAAAGTTTAAAAAAATTATTATAATCCATTTTTATTTTTATTTTTTTTTAAACTTAAAATTTAAGTAATCAAAAAATTATAATACTAACACCTTTGATTTCTATGACTGAATACTTATTATTATAACTCTGCCAAGCCATGTATTGGGATGCTTCTTAATATTACTCTCTGTCAAGGCATGTATTGGGATGCTCCAAGGCAGTATTGAGTATTAGTCGAGCACAAGAGTCAAAGAAGTGTTGTTTGGTTTCTATGGTTTTCCTGTTTCTTATAATTAGTTCATGACAAGTAGGGAAGGAGTAATTTATTAATAATTATCGTCGGGAAGTATTGATTTATTAAT
>APFE030984701.1:16243-38455 GCA_000404065.3 Pinus taeda
TTTTTTTTTTTTTTTTTTCATGAATTAGACTTTTGTGGATGACTTCAATTTGCATTCAATATATAAATATTCAAATTGTGAAATTGCGAATAGCTCATTAAATCGGAATATAAATACAAAAAATGCCGGAATTTTTTTAAAAAGTGACCATTCAAGCCATGCAAAAAAAATAACACAAAACTTACTAAAACAAGTAGAGCTTCTTATCTTCATAGGTTGAGTTATGACCTTTTATGTTGACTTTAAGTGGTAACATTTTATGTTGATTGTAAATTTAAAAATATTCTTTTACGCACCAGTCATCGGATTTAGCTCTATCCAAGGAAGATCACATTTTAAAGAAGGGCATTCATATTGATATAGCTATCACAGTTTAAAGAAGGGTAAATGAAGGGTATTCTTATTATTTATTATTTATATAGCTTTCAAGTAGCTAAAATTTAAAAGATAAGGTTGTTATTGTTTTTTTAAAAGGAATGTTTAGGATTTTTTTATTAAAAAGAGAGAATGGTTTTTGGGCTAAAATCCTTACATATTTTATCTAATTCATAATAATTTTATTTTCAAATATCCAAAATATTAAAAGCCTATGCTTATGGTATTCTTTGCCTACACTTTTAAAAATGTGTTTATTATACTCTCTGTAAAAAACTACTAGAAATAAACAAAAATTATATTGTTGGAGAATCTAATTCCAACCACCTGTTAGGTGTCAAGACCCTCCCTCCAAGTGTCCTAGTTCAGTTTACTTAGTCCAATTTAAGTCGAGTTTCACTCTAGTAATTTATTAGTGATGTTTCCAATGTAATCTTATATAACTGATTCGTAACACTGAGATGAGCAGTCCTCTGCTCCACATCATTTTGGCCTCTTCAATTTTGTCATGGTATCAAAGTTTAGCCTATGTGAGACTCCTTGAAAGCAGCAGAAGAGAAGATAACCTAGGTTGTATAAGACTCTCGAAGAGAGCAGAAAATGAGAACAAGAAAGTTTTTGAAACTAACACGACTTTTAAACTTTCTCTATTGCGTTAGTAACGCTTAACAGTTCTTCTAAACTTCTGGGATGCATTAATAACCCTCTGGTTTGAATACTAGATTGCGTTAATAATGCTGACTTCAAGGGTGAAGGGTGCGTTACTTCATCTACCCTTCACACTCACTAATAAATGACTGGAGTGAAACTCGACTTAAACTGGACTAAGTGAAACTAAACAAGGACACTTGGAGGGATGGTTTTGACACCTAATAAGTGGTTGGAATTAGATTCTCCAACACTCCCCCTTAATTACAACCACATAAAAATTCAACTAAGATACCTGCTGGCCTATGTCTCAGTTAGGCTTACAATTTAAAATATTGACTTTAACTACATTTACTTTTCTTCTTCTCTTCTTCCAGATCCTGTAGCCTCTAAATTGTTTCTTTTTCTTTTCATTATATCCTTCAAACCTTAGATTCTTCATTTGTTGGTGCAGGTCTTCTATTGTTCCAGGCTCTTTAAGCATGTGTTGGACTTCTTCAAAAAATGACTTCTATGTGGGCTACTGCCACATATTATCTTCTGTAGTGCTCTTTTCATCATCAAATTGTTGCAACATAAGACCATAATAGACTTTCATCTCTTCAGGACTCCAATACTTGAAAATTTCATTAATTCGTTCATCATCCAAGCTGTCTTCAAGGTTCATTGGAGCCAATTCTATGCAAACTTCATGTAGACATGGTGTTGCAAGCCATGCTTCAAGGAAATTTAATTGTTCTTCAAAATCATTTGTGTACTTGCACATTGGAAATCAATGGTAAGTTTAAAAACATCCGAAGAACTAAATTGGTTATGTTCCTTTTACTCTGCAATGAGAGCTTTCTCTTATTGCACTTCTTTCTTTGCCTCTTTTTTTGTCTCTGTTTTCTCTTTATGGGCTTCATTATTTTTCTCTGCCTCTATCTTTGTCTTTGTCTCTTCCACTTATGTGCTAACCTGTGCTGCTGCAGACACATTATCTTCCACTTGGTTTTCAGGTTCAAGTGGAATTATCTCACCAGATAACATCATCTCAATATGGTGTTTTTGTTGCATCATCTGTAACCATTCATCATTAGCCAACAATTCTTCATCAAAATTTACATTATCAATCTTAATTGCTCGATTCACCATAGCATTGACTGCTCCAATGGAAACTTCATTGTCCTCAACAAGCTCTATTGCTGGATTCACCAAACTTTCATCAGCAAACTTTGTTGCTGGATTCATCAAATTTTCATTAGCAAGCTTTATTGCTGGAATCACCATATCTTCATCAGTAAGATTCATTGTTGGAATCATCATATTGTCATCAATAAGCTCTGTTGCTGGAATCACCAAGTTTTCATCAGCAAGCTCTGTTGCTTGATTCACCAAAATTTCATCAGCAAGCTCTATTGTTGGATTTACCAAATCTTCATCCACTTGCAATTGTGCATAGTGGGATTCAAAAACAATTCATCTCGATGTAGATATGCTACTATAGATCTACCTTCATCTTCAACTTCAATGCTCCCCCTTGCACCAAAATTTCTCTCAAGGGTATCCCAAGCCTCCTTGGTTGTCTTGGCTTCTGAAATTAAGGGAAGCCTCTTGGATTTCCCCATTTGTTGAGTGTTGGCTCACTATGAATCAACAAGAAAAAAAAAATTGTAGACATTCCATATAACTATAATAAAAACGCCTCTACTTCTAGGCTTCTACAAATAAACGAATCTACAAATTTTCACAAGGGAGACACTTTTACAAAATCTTTTACACAAATAATCACAATACCTCAATTGGTGTAACACCCTCCTTCCACATCTACCCAAGCAATCACCCATTCGGGGTAACATTCGACGAGAGGCTACTATGATACGATTCAACCTCTTAGGTAACCTTAAGGAAATGGAATCAACGGAAACACAACACACAAACCTCCCTCAGGTGCTTCAGGACCCCCAAGAGCTAATCCACCACTCCAAATTCCCAACCCCTAAGTTAGCCTAGAATTTACATGAATTAAACCAAGAGTCGCTCCCATGACAAGGCATGCATGTGACTGTAAACCTATAGTCACTACCACATTGCATGCAAGGGAGAGACTGCAGTTTCTATCAGCCAGTTTTGTGCGAGAGACTGCAAAATTTAAGGCACTTTTTTAGGGCTAGTCTCCAAATTACTACCTAGAACTTGATCAGACTCTCCAGGACATTAAATGACACCAAGGAAAGGCCTCTAACATAAAACTTTATCAAGGGCTTGACCTAACCAAACCTAACCATGACAGACATTTTGTCAAACACTTAGTAAATATGCAACCTATAGGTGTAAATAACAAATCTGAGCATAGGGATCTCATACTTATTTGAGATTCACTACAAAGCATTGTCTCTTTATCACATTAGCTGCCATTTCATCCATTAGGTCATAGATACATTGATCATTCAATAACAAGTAAGAACATGATGGGAGCCATACATAACTGTTGTCATAAAATACATACATAACCAACATAATAGGACATAAATACCAATGAAATCACAACCATATAAATCACATATAATCCATCATAATGCTCTTATGGATACAAGGAGAAATACCCTTTCATTAATGATGTAAAATCCAAACTCGGGATGGGACTTCCACGTTCCACTTGACCGTAGAATGATTGAGCCAAATCTCTCTTCAACCATTCACCCCCGTGCCATATTCAAAGCATGAATGTGGGATCTCATAGAACAAATCAATAAAAACTCATCATTCTAGAGGCCATCCACATCAACTCCATCAAACAGTGATTCCACCTCATAGTTGGACATCAAAAAACCATCATCAGATCGGTCTTTATCCTAGCCATCCATGGCTCCAGAGAGTTTGTTCCAACCTGGTTTCCAGGACTAGTAACTCAACCCACGACTCTCACCAAGCTCCAGAGCGTTTGTCCAACCAAGGCTTCAGGACTAGAATCTCAACCCACAATTGTTATCGGGCTCCAAATCATTTTTCCAACCAAGGCTCCAGGACTAGTAACTCAATCCACCAAGGGCTCCAGAGCGTTTGTCCAACCAAGGCTACAGGACTAGTAATTCAACCCAGGTTGTTATAGGGCTCCAAAGCATTTTCCCAACCAAGGCTACGAGACTAATAATTCAACCCAAGTTATTATAGGGCTCCAGAGTGTTTGTCTAACCAAGGTTCTAGGAACTAATAACTCAACCCAAGCTAAAGAACATGTGAACCAACCAAAATAAAACAATGAAAGTAAACCCACAAACTCCATGGCTATCTAGGAAATGGAAAGACTAGGAAAATCCATTATCAACCCAAGTAATCCTCCATGCCCGTGACAATTCATAACCAGGAAGCCACATGCATGTGCCATGCATGCCAAAACTAGTGAGGAAAACATACATGCACCTTAGTACTTGCAAGCACAACTGATGTAACTGCTGATCCTGATACCCTCTTGCGCTTTCCTTCTCTTCCTTTACCTTCTTGCTCCATGAATCCAAGTATGCCACACCTTCTAATAATGCTCCAATAAAACTCTAAGTCTCTAATAGTATGAGAGAGAGAGAGAGAATAACCAGAGAGCTCCAAAACTGAACTAACCAAGTCCTTCCCACTGATCCTCGGAAGCCTTTTTATGAATGAGGCCTCTATTTTCTTCATTTTCCATTATTTTCCTTTAATTTTCTCCTCACATGCAACCTGTGACCTTTCACCTTACTTTTCTCCTAATTTCTTATATTTTCATAAATAGATGTGCCAAAAATGCCTTTTTGTCTTTCCAAAACCTTAACCATTGCCTTTTCCAATTTCCTTTAGCCATAATAAATTGAATCAACACCCACTAAGATGTTTCCCCCACCATTCAACTTGGAATACATGTCTCATCACCATGGCCTTATATATTTTTACATGGAATTTTACTAGGGATGTTATAGAACCTTCATTCTTGGGGAACACCATCCTCGATGTTCAACACCGCCTATAACCAACAAGACTGTTGAAAACAAAACATACTGCCCATGGAGCTTTATAACACAACTCGTTGCAGTATTTACAATGACCATCTGCTAAAACATGACAAAAATACCATTTACTGGAGCTTTATAACACAACTCATTACGATATTTACAATCCACATATACACATACACATTTGCTTCAACCAAAAAATAACCATAATGTCTATGGAGCTTTATAGATCTAGCTCGATACAATATTTACAATAATACACACTTATACACATATGCACATTTTCTCAACCAACAAATAAAAAGATATGATGTCTGCATCCAGAACAAGGGAATCTAGAGGCTCACACCTCCACCCTTAAAGTAATACCAGGATTCACTTCCTTCCCAGGAAGTCTAGAATCCACTGCAAAGTCAAATCTACATCCAATGTCCAACGCCATAATCTTGTGCCACTTGTCCCCTCAGTGAACAATTACCGACTCATTGTTTCAGGGCACACTCCCAATGTGCATCTGATTCCATATGGCAATATTAATGACCAAAACTAATCCATCCTCGGTCTTACCTTCTCTGCTGCATAGTCCCTCGGGAAATCTGGTCACCCCTTCTGTGCAGTCACTCACCTTCCAAGTTCCATTGACACCCCATCCCGGGCAGTCCATCCCTTGGCAAGACTTCCTCGCGTCGAAAGATACAAAAACCAAGGCATATACCTACCTCAAAACCATCATACCAGTGATAGCATGCTTATGTAAATCAATGGAAATTATTGGGTACCAGTGTCCCACATGGCCCTACTCCTGAAGTGCTCCACCAACATACTGTTTCATTTTCCAATTCCTTTTGTTATTGCAATTTCTTGCAGTCGATTTCAACCATACAACCAGGAATTTCCATGCTTCCTATACCAATCACATACCTTCCATTAGATTTAAAATAAATTGAAATAAATTCACATCATACCTCATTGGTAGCTCATCAATAAGGTACACTTGCAATCCTGTGTACTTCTTGTCACAACAAGTCAACTAGCATCTTTGACGAAATCATCATGCATAAAGATATCACATCAGGTTAGCTCAAAACAAAATCATCATAAATCACATGTAACCATCATAAACCATAATCATAAATCACATGCATAATAAAGATGAAATAAAATACCGATACTTGTCCTTCATCGATCCTTCTTCCTTTGTTCTTTCTATACACAGATCGGATCGATTGCCACACTCGACAACACTTAGTGCCTTTTCCTCAACCATGTGCACATACACATAATGTGCATCCCACACATACAACCACACATGGCATAACACACCATGAAATACATGCATCTACACCTGACATACAATACATACATCTACACCCGGTGTACAACACAACACAACACGTATACATACAGAATATACATCACAAGACATGCATCTGCACACAACGTGCGACACCACAAATGGATACACCTACACCTGATATACAACAAAACTCATACATTTATACCCACTGTGCAATGCCACACGATACATGTACTTACACCTGGCATACAACACAACAAAATATATGCACTACACAAAGTACAACACAAGGAATACACATACATAGTACCACATGCCCGCAACACATTATGTATGCCATGCACATAATACCACACGTACACCAGTACCATATGTACAACATGTACATAGTACCACCTGTACAAAGCACCACCTGCACATTGTGTGTATAACATCACATGTACACGACACCACCTGTGCAACACGTACACACCACCACATGTACACTGCATTACCTGTACAATGTGTACACAATACCACATATACACAGTACCACATGCACAACATGTACATGACACTACATGTACACAATGCCACATGC
The DNA here is from genome assembly GCA_000404065.3 of Pinus taeda. Lineage (NCBI taxonomy): Eukaryota > Viridiplantae > Streptophyta > Pinopsida > Pinales > Pinaceae > Pinus > Pinus taeda. The sequence continues at coordinate 23,109 of APFE030984701.1, forward strand.
ATGACATGTACACAACACTACATACACACAATGCCACTTGTACAACATGTACACGACACTACATGCACACAACACCACTTGTACAATCATGCACACCACACCATATGTACATAGTACCACATGTACACCACACACACAACACCATATGTACATAGAACTACATATCTAACATGCACATATCACCATATGTACACAACACCGCATATCCATCATACGCACAGTACAATATGTACACAACAACGTATATCCAACAAGTACATCACACCATCTATACCCAACACTGAATATGAAACATTCATACAACAGTATCTGTACTAACACCCTGTACATAATATTGCATAAACAACATGTACACACATTATATATACACAACACCACATGCACACAACATCATAGACGCAACATGTACAACATATGAAAAACAATACTACACACCCAAAACCACATTGTCTTTACCAAGCAACCTTGCTCCCAGTGTCTTATCCATGCTTGTCCCAGTATTCCACAGACGACACCGCTTTTCATTCCAATTGACATATCCCTTGGTATAACCTATCCATAACATAGACATAATACAATCACATAATATTAACTCATAACCACATGATACTGACCTCGTATATTTGTCATGACTACTCTTCTTGCTTGATTCCCATAAGACCAAGAACCTCGTCATGCTACTCTCCTGCATAAGTAATCATTCCTCCACGAGAATGATTCATAATGACTTATGGGATAGTGACATAGATAAATGGATACATACATACATATACATAAACATCAACATATACATATAAACATCAACATAATCATGATCATAAGCTAATTACTAGATGACATAAGGTCTAGGTTAAGAGAAATTTCTTATTTGTGCACCACATGCACAACACTGAGAACAACAGTTCCTAACATGGCCAAGGCATTCGACACCTCAGATCCATTTACATTACCTTTTCTGGTTACCTTTCTCATGTTTATACTGTCATCATCCATTTACCACAATAGACCCAACCAATCCAACCGACTATCATAGTCTTACCTTTTGCTATGCTTACTCATGCATAGAGTTTCATCTGAATCTTACATTACCTCTTAGGTACCACACAACTCTCCCAAGCTCCATCAAATTTCCTCTTTCCCAACAAATTCCCAAGACTCAAAACATAAAATGAAATCACAAGAAACAAACAAGAAGAAAAACCATGAAAACCAATAACAACATGACTCCACAACCAAAGTGGTATGGCCATAAACTAGACATAAACAAAGCCACAAATCAAGCAAAAAAAATCACAAAAGACCAAATGCACAAGACTGGAAACAAAAACTATGACTCAATCCCCATGGTTCCTAGGGAAACTCAACCAAAGCCTTCTTCAAGATTTCATGGCAATTTCTTTTGCCATGCAATCCCCTGCATCATACTGTGATCAACACATAACTGTTAATAAACATAACAATACACTAGTTACCTTATCTCTCTATGCCAAGCGCATTGCTTTCAATTGAACACATTTGAGCCATCTCTCAAGGGACTCCAATTCTCTCGACATATGCACCTGTGACTAGAGACTGACTAATATACCTGTCAAGTACATGTTCATGAATATGGCATGTATCAACATAATGTTAGACAAAATCAAGGTTAGGAGCATGCAAAGCACTCATTCATTCATAATTAGGGTTTCCAAACATAGCTAAAGGAATTCTTGTCCAATTCCTTTCTTTTACCCTTTTTACCTTGCTACAATTGAGTCTTTTCTATGTGCTATCACATCATCCCACTGTTAGTTATATAAACACATTGAATATTACCTTGTCATGCTAATAACAAGCTTGCTACCCTGTAACTTCTCAGACATGTCAACCATATGTTCCAAACATCAAGACAATCATATGTATCAATTTGAAATCAACCTTTACCAAGACTAACAATCATGTCATCATCCATAGTCAACTATTAGTCACTACAACTATCACTTACTTACATACCAACTGCCTCAACGCATATGTATTACTACAACCATCTTAAAATGAGATCATTTGAACACATAATCATATTATGCAATTCATCAAACATTCACTGACTTGCAAATATACCATGTTAATTAAATCAACTAAACACATAGTAGACACCAAACACTCAACACCAAATAAACGACATAATCAAGAATGAAGTACCAAGTATACTACATAAGAAAACCCATACCTTAGTGTACTTCAGGGGAGGCTATCTTGTCTGCACAATCAATCTAGTTAGAAAGATATAACTTTACAACATGTCAACTCGAACATAACTAAGGTCACGATACCCATAATGCTAACTAACTAACATGTTCACATCATAAACTCATAGGCATTTATCGTTCATGCATAAAAACCACGTGTGCACAATCATCAAAAATATGTCGACTCATACTTGAATATCATAACTATAACCATATGCATAGTCCAATCCAATTTAGCATGGTACATATAACATCAAGATATTAATGTTATAACCATAATTGTCAAGTTAACTAGCATATAACAACAATTAGTTAACATATAACACACTCATCAACAACCTATGACCAAATCATCAAGCTAACTATCATATAACAACAACAAGTTAACTTATAACATATAACATGATCATCAAGTTATCTAACATAAAATAAAAATAGCAATGCATACAACCACAAGTTACTATCATTTATGACACATGTGCATGTCACTATACTAATCAACTATCATCTATCATGTATGTAACCATAACATCAAAAACATGTACATAAACCTAATGCATATGACAATCCTTAACTTACATACTTGCATGCCAAACATACAATACTTGTATGACGATCTACTCTTGCCTCGAGGTTCAATGCTGCAACTTCACTTTAATGATCTGCATCTCTGTTCTATCTCAGTCAACACATTAGCATAATAACAACCAATAGCACCATGATGACCTAAATTTGCATACCAATGACTTCACAAGGCATTTGTGACTTACTCTTCATGCATAACTATAACCAATACTATACATGCATAAAAACTACATATAGACATATAACGCATGAGCACAAAACAATATACACACCATTCTAGCTAGAGTCCAGTTATCAAGGCATGACCATATTTAACTACACAAATAATAACCTCATGCATGACAACAGGAACCACCTCAAGTGCACTTGATAAGATGTGAACACTAACGTGCATAACAATTAATAATCAACCATACATAGATGAAGATATACTCCATGACAACAACTTCAATGTTCACATGGTGACATCACTACAACCAAGATTAGCACCATGCAAATGCAACAAGAACATGGACTACATGCATAAGGAACACATATGCACCCAACATGAAAACATGATCAACACACAACCCAAGGAGAGCGCAACCACACTCTAATACCACTCTGTAACACTCTCCTCCACATCTACCCAAGAAACCAATTAGCCGGGGTAAACATGCGACGAGAGGCTACTATGATATGATTCAACCTCTTAGGTAACCTTAAGGAAATGGAATCAATGGAAACACAACACACAAACCTCCCTCAGGTGCCTCAGGATCCCCAAGAGCTAATCCACGACTCTAGGTGCCCAATCCTTGAGTTAGCCTAGCATTTACATGAAAAAAACCCAGATTCACTCCCATGACAAGGCATGCATGTGATTGTAAACCTATAGTTGCTCCCACAGTTCCTGCAAGGGATAGACTGCAGTCTCTATCAACCAGTTCTGTGCCATAGATTGTGAGATTTAAGCCACTTTTCAGAGCTAGTGTCCAAACCAATGCCTAGAACTTGATGAGACTCTCCAAGACATTAAATGACACCAAGGCAAAACCTCTAACACAAAACTTGATCAAGGGATTGACCTAACCAAGCCTAACCATGATAGGAATTTTGTCAAACACCTAGTAAATATGTAACCTACAGGAGTAAATAACAAATATGAGCATAGGGTCTCATACTTATCTGAGATTCGCTACGAAGCATTGTCTCTTTGTAACATTAGTTGCCATTTCATCCATTAGGTCATAGATACATTGATCATTCAATAATAATTAAGAACATGATGGGAGACATACATAACTGTTGTCATAAAATACATACATAACCAACATAATACATACCAAAATACCAATGAAATCACAACAATATAAACCAAATATAATCCATCATAGTGCTCATAAGGATACAAGATTAAATACCCTTTCATTAATGATGCAAAATCCAAACCTAGGATGGGAATTCCATGTTCAACCTGACCGTAGAATGGCTGAGCCAAATCTCTCTTCAGCCATTCACCCTTATGCCATATTCCAAGCATGAATGTGGGATCTCATAGAACACAATAATCAAAACTCATCTAGGGCTTTCAGAGGCCATCCACCTCAACCCATCAAACAATGATTCCAACTCATGGCCGAACATCACAAAACCATCATCAAATCAGTCTCTATCCGAGCCATCCAGGGCTCCAAAGCATTTGTTCCAACCTAGCTTCCAGGAATAGTAACTCAACCCACAACTACTGCCGGGCTCTAGAGTGTTTGTCCTACCAAGGCTCCAAGACTAGTAACTCAACCCACCAAGGGCTCTAGAGTGTTTTTCCCACCAAGTCTATGGGACTAGTAACTCAACCCAAGTTATTACAGGGCTCTAAAGCGTTTTTCCAACGAAGGCTATGAGACTAATAACTCAACCCATGCCATTACAGGGCTCCAGAGAATTTTTCCAACCAAGGCTCCAGGAACTAATAACTCAACCCAAGCTAAGGAACATGAGAATCAACCAAATCAAAACAATGAAAGTAAACCCACAAACTCCATGGCTATCCAAGAAATAACAAGTCTAGGCAAATCCACTATCAACCTAGGCAATCCTCAATGCCAGTGACAAATCATAACCAAGAAACCACATGCATGTGCCATGCATGTCAAAACTAGTGAGGAAAACATACATACAACTCAGTACCTGCAAGCACAACTGCTGTAGTTTTTGATCCCGATGACCTCTTGTGCTTTCCTTCTCTTCCTTTACCTTCTTGCTCCAAGAATCCAAGTATGCCACACCCTCCAAGAGTGCTCCAAGAAAAATCTAAGTCTCCAAGAGTATGACAGAAAGAGATAATAATGAGAGACCTCCAAAATTGAACTGACCAAGTTCTTCCCACTGATCCTCAGAAGCATTTTTATGAATGAGGCCTCCATTTTCTTCATTTTCCATTATTTTCATTCAATTTCCTCCTCGCATGCAACTTGTGACCTTTCACCTTACTTTTCTCCTAATTTCCTTTATTTTCATAAACAAATGTGCCAAAAATGCCTTTTTGCCTTTCCAAAACCTTATTCATTGCATTTTCCATTTTCCTTTATCCATAATAAATCGAATCAACACCCACTGAGATGTTACCCCCACCATTCAACTTGGAAATACATGTCCCATCACCGTGGTCTTATATATTTTTACATGTAATTTCACTAGGGATGTTACAATTAGAACATTGCGCCTTTTCTAAATCTCCTTTTTTAAACAAAAATGAATGCATCACTCCTTTTCCAAATTCCGTCTTTTAAATGGGGTTATCTTTAGTGCAACTTTTTGGACTTTCTGATGCCGGAATCCAGCAGAAAAATTTGAGGTGAAATCTTGATTTGTGTTATTTAAACTAGTTTTTTGACTGCATATATGGATTATGCACCCTAAAAAACCCCTAGGGCACTTAGATTGTGCAGGGGTTACCCATCAAACTTGTCATTTCAATAAATTCCTGCAGGATTTTAGAGAAATTAGACCCGAAAAACCCACTAGAAAAGCTTCCAAAAGTCGCACTAAAGACAACTCGCATTTAAATAATATGACGCACTTTTAGAAACAGTACACACACCTCCTTTATAAAAAATATAATTCGTTTCCTCATATGCACTAGGCACATCATATCATATAGAAATTAACTCTTTTCAATGAACATTGAGTACGACCTTTTGGAAAAAAAACTATACGTGCTTTTTTATTATCTACCATGCCCAATAGAAAAAACTTCACATGAAAATGATGAATCACCCTTTATAAAAACGATGCCATCCTTCATCATACCATACTCCATTTAAAATGAAGGATATGATTTGCCTCATAGACCTTGACTTTTCCAACAAATTGTTGTCCCAATCCACTTTTGTTCCCTTGTGCCTCATGGATGATATTTTTTTCAATATTATGGGTAACACTTTGTGGGATGAACATAGGCCGCATTTGAGTGAGAAGGGTGTAATTTTTTTAAACTAAGACAACATTTAAACTTTCTCTGTTGTGTTAGTAATGCTTAACCCTTCTTCTAAACTTCTGGGATGCATTAATAACCCTTTGGTTTGACTACTGGACTACGTTAATAATGCTTCCTTCAAGGGTATAGGGCGAGTTACTTTGGATACCCTTCATGCAAAAAATTTCTTGTTCTCCTTTGCCACACTCTTCAGGAGTCTTATGAAACCTAGCTTATCTTCTCTTCTGTTGCTCTCAAGGAGACTCATGCAAGCTAAGCTCTGATACCATGATGACGTTATGATCTACCTCTGCTTCAGCCTATGCGTCACTTATTTCCACCTCTATATCCTCTGCCTCTTCCTCTGCCAAAAGAAATTTGTGCTTTGAAAGCTTGTTCCATGGAATCTTCTGCCAAGTTGAGTCTTGTTTCGTGTGCAAAGTGTTGGAGGAAGCCATTTCTTGAAATATTTGTGCTCCCTTTTGTATTTTTAAAAAATCTCTTTTAGAAAGTGCAGAGCCCTCTTTTTTATGACAAAATTGAATCAAGCATCACCTTCTTAAAAAATAAAAACTCTTTTTCTTTCCAAGCTTTTATTAAAAAAAAACTTTTAAGAAAAAAACGCTATATTGAAAGTGTGGCAATGATATAATTTTTTTTTAAATAGTTAGGGCAATTCTGGAAAGTGTTTCATTTTATGTAATTTTTTAAAGCGCTCTAATGGCATTATTTTAATTAATTTTTGAAATTTTAAAGAGTTTTTTAAAAGAGCTTATTTAAATTTCCTTTCATTTTGAAAAGCTTTTTGAGGATCCATTTCTTTAAAGAAAAAGGATTTATTTAGACTTCAGATGCATATAGGTTCTTTTCTAAAAAAGGAAAAATGAGCATTTTTGCATAAAAATAGAAGGCCAAGAAAGTCGAAGTAGCAGCTAGAGATGTGTGAATCTTTTTTGAAAGATTTGGAAACATCAGTAATAAATGACTGGAGTTAAAATCAACTTAAACTAGACTAAGTGAAACTTGTTGGCATTATGATGCATGTGTTGTACTTGATGGAAACCCACTTGTAGTAGAACAACTCACTTATATATGGTAACTAGATGAATCTACAGGAGAGATATTAGATGTGACAAAATACATGGCAGTTGTGTTTATAGATGTGACAAAATGCAGGGCAGTTCAAAGGAATCAGTTCAGAAGTAATGAAAAATCACATTATAACATGTCTATTTAGAGGGAACAAAGTAATGGTACAAAAGAATAGGATGAAGGAACAAAGGACTACAGATCAGAATCAAGAAGTTGAAGAAAAATGACATTCTCAGGTATGTTAAGTTGTATACGCGGGTTCACTATACAAAAAGAGCATAGAAGTATGCATGAACTTTCACAAGAGGAAAAGCGTGTATGGGTTGGAAAATCAAGGGAATTCAAGATTAAAGAATACCAAGGGTCAATACCATAGTATTAGCCCACAATATTGAGTGAAGTAACGATTATTCGATCCTGTCTAAGAATACCACAGGCTCTAAGTGTTATTTTGGTTCGAGGTATTGAGAAAGGATAAAACTATATAAGGAGGAGAAGATCAAAGGGATAAGTGCATGGAATGAATATCTTATGAAGTGTTAGATCAAAAGAAATTATGCATGTTATGGGTTTCTGATGCTTTTCTTGATCTGAACTAAGTATGCACCTGAGTGTTTGATGATAGAGGAGATCTAGTAATGGATCATGATCATAATGAGTTATCATTATGAGATATGATAATCGATAGGATAGATATGAGTGTGAACAAATGTTTTGTGCTTTAAATGCTATGATATGGGTAAATCTGAAGATTGGAATAGTTTTGAAATTATAAGTTTTTATCTGCAGATATGTACGCTAGTTTGCCTTAGTGAAGGCGCGCATACACGCTGGTTCGACAATTCCAAGTAGCGTATGAAAATGAAAATCCTGTTGTTCAGAGATGATTGATATATCTAATCAGTGCTGCTAGTTTATTGCTGTTTGTCAACGATGTCTTCTTGGATCTGAAAGTAGAACTAAATGCATAAGGTGATTGAGTCTGATAGATGGATTGATTAAGTAAGAAGGGTGATCTTGCTGCTGACTGTCTAGATCTCTATAATTTGAAAATAGATGTTCAAAATATTACTGGTTGGTACGTATTTGATTCAGAAGTTTTATGTTTTAGTATTTTTTGAAGTATACACAGGTTTGGTTAAAGGAAGTAGCATACACATGCAGGTTGGCTTCATTAAAGTAGTGTATACATTTTGAAATATGGTTTTTGAGGTCGTAGTTGATTTTGGTTGTTGATGCAGTGTTCCGGGTTCAAATATGTGTACTGGTTATAGTGATCTATCTGTTCCAGTTGATTGGTTGAATTTGATTAAGTTTGAATGAATGGTTGATTTAGTTGTGTTAGAGGTTCAATGATTGTTTGATTCAGTATGTCAGAGGTTCATTTATTGTTTGATTCAATATGTCAGAGGTTTTAGTGGTTGATTGATTCAGATATTGATGATTGGGTTTCAGTTATATCAGAGATTGATGATTAAGTTTTAGTGATTGGTTGATGCAAATGTATTTGATGGATGTATTGATGTGGTGATTGATTTTGAGCTTCAATGTTACTGATGGGTCTAGTATGAAAATTTGATGAAATGTGGCCTACATATTGTATTTTTGTGTACGAGGAGTATCTAGTATGAAAACTTATGAAACATGGTCCCTGGAGGATATTGAGGGTTGGAGCCTTCAGTAAGGAAGTCAAAGCTTCCTGCCAGTAGCAGCTGGAGAACGAGTGAAGGTTGTAGCCTTCTTTAGGGTGGCATACGTACTAGTAGACATACCGGCTAGTACAAGAGCTAGGGGGTTGTAGCTCCCTTCCAGTAGAAGCTAGAGAATGAGAGAAGGTTGTAGCCTTCTACAAGTGGGTTCCTGCATACTGGTATGAGTTTGCACTAGTAAAAGATTGTAAACAAATTATTCTTTATATTAAAAAGAAGACAAAGACAACAACATCAGGTGGTTATTCTCCTACATTGGCTTTCTACCTTAAATATTGGTGTTCATGTGTGTTGCTTATGTGTGATGGTTTATTCTGTTATTATTGCACATGATTACAGTTTAATGTTTAATAAAGTACAGATGCACTGATTAAAGATCAACATATGATGAATTAATTGAATCATAAGTTCAATGGATATATGCTGGTTGCCTTAAGAACAGTTGCGTGCACACACGAGTTCATTGAAGTAGGGTACATAAATATGTTTATGGAAATGAAAAATTTATTGATTTGTAAATACTGATTCATGCCCCCCCTTTGAGTATTATTCCCAGCAATTGGTATAAGAAAAGGTCCTTTGGCAGAAGCTTGATCGCTTGAAGCAGATCCGTAGAAATAATGGGAAAGAAGCTAAAGAATAAAGCACCTAAGAAGAAGAAGACATCTAAAAGGAACTGTGATAGTGGGAGAGATGATTGGCTATTATGTGGAAGAAACTCTTCAGATTCATAATCAGCTCAAAATGAAGATGAACAAGCAAAATAATTATCAGGTACAAATTTATTGTCCTTTGGTGATACATTTCTTTGTTCATTTGAAGACAATGAATGTGACAACAAAACAACTGAATTTGCTCTTATGGGTGAAAGAGAAAGAAATCAAATAGAGGCATAATTTAAAAACTCACAGACACAATTAGAGATCAAAAGGATCTAATTGATAAAAGGGAATGTGCCTACAAAGAAGAAGTTACTAGGTTAAAAGCCAGTTGGAGGAAGGAGAAGTAGTACAAGGAAAATGAAGATCAATGTCAAAGGTTGCAGGATGAATTGACATCATTAAGAAATGAAGTAAATGAAAAGGATACAACAATAAATAAACTTATAGAAAGATCCAGTTACTATAAAAGTCTTGAAGCTGAGATAGTATCTCTTGGAAATTTAAATAAGCATAATGTAGAACTACCTAAAGAAGATGAAGAACAAGAAAATAAGATTCTCAAATTAAAACAACAAGTGAACGAAGGAAGAAAAGCTAAAGAAAACATGAAGAAGCAGTATCTTGAAAAGGAAGAGCAATATCACGTAGAGGTAAATATCCTAAAAGGTAAATTAGAAGAAAATGATAAACTTTTATGATTTCAAGATAGTACTAAGATTTTGGGTGATATTCTTAGTAGTCAAAGGTATCCTGCCATCAAATCCAGTCTTGGTTTTCATGAAACTGTTAAAAGTGAATCTAGCTCACAAACTGAAGCAAGGAACTCTAATGCAAAATCTGATATGTTCAACAAGGAGATAAGAGCTCAACCCCATCAACAACCAAAGAAAGAAAGTATTCAAAGAAAATCATTTACTCCTAACTGTGGAAGTGATAATCGATTCTTTCCTCTGATGAATAATGTTGAATGTTTTATATGTCATAATTTTGGACGTGTTGCAGCCAAACGCAGAAGTAGAATGGTTCAAGCTAATAACCGTCACATAGAAAGATCATCAGCTTCCAGGTACTTTAAGGGATATTGTTTTTCTTGCAATATGTTTAGTTGCAAAGCCATTGACTGCTATAGAGGGAATATGAAACATATAAGATGTTATGCTTGTAACAAGTTTGGGAATATAACAAAAGAATGCATGAGCAAATTTCAGCCAACATACCAAAATGAGAAAACATCATCACACTCCAAGGTAGGGAAGGAGAAGGAAGTACAGTCAGATATATGTGGCATAGATCAGTATACAGACATAACAAACTCATGAGGAATTGAAATTATGAAATTTCAGTGTTCTAATTCACACATGCAATTATCATGAAGACAAGTCACATATGTATGCGAGTTCGAAGCTACTCAGTTGCGTATATGTTGGTTTGATGAAGAAGAAGTGGGGCAGACTCATAAAGGGGCCTGATATGGTTCAGACAATTACCAATTATCTTCTTTGTCTAGATGATTGATGACTACAGTTTGTGAATTTTACTTCGAAGTGATTTTGACCCTCATAAGTTGTTGATGACTTGATGTATAACTAGTTTATGATGATGCCTTAATGACTCTTACTGATATATGCAATGATCAGATCTGGCAAAGAACAATTGGCACAGGTTCAAGGGGAGAATATGCTATGCTTACATTGTTGGCATTATGTTTAGAAGTCTTTGGTACATAAATATTCTTATCAATGGTGATGCTTATGTCGTTGAAGTGTTTAAATGATACATCATGATATGCTACAGTCATGGGTCACCTATGATACTTATATTGCTTGAGCCACATAGTTTTTATTCAGATCATATTTTTGGATGATTGTGGATGACTCTTTTGATGATGCATATATGTTTCTTACAGGGTGATCCTCATAAGGACAACGAGAAGAACAAATCTTGAGTACACAACTTCATTATTTGATAAGTGTCATCTCTTTTATGTTGCTAACATCATACCTTCAAAGATGCCTAAACTTCATATGGTGCAATTATGGATGAGGATTCCTATAATTCTTGGCTCTCACATGGTTGAGGATTGCTGTTGTTGATGGTATCAAGAAAGCTTGACAAATGAAATTGAGATCATGGTTTACTAGATGCATATTGCTATCTCTTTGATGGATACAAATTACGCTGGATACATGGATGATTACTTAAGTTGCATATTGATAAATATTGTTGGTTGGCCAAGAGAATGGTGTTATTGCAGGTCTCGTGAAGACATAGCTATTTGAAGACATGGATATTCAAAGACATGGCTTACTTAGTTACATAATGATGATGACTTCTCACTTTATAATGATAGGTTTGATACTCACATATGTTCATTATCATGGTTGATGCTTATCAGATGTGGGATGTTTCCTAGTGATGATACATGGTTGATATAGTGAGGGTTATTATGGAAAGATCATGCAATTCTTGATGATGATGTTATGATCATAGATGATGACTATGGTGCTTTCACATACATATAATATGATGTGAAAAATATTGTGTTATTGCTTGGAGATATGACATATGCTTAGTTGATTCATGGAAGGTTATGATAAGGCTCATTCTACTAAGGAAACATAGCAAGTTGATCTTGATGAGATCAAGAGGATGAGTTGATATCTATATGTGGCATACTTTGTCATAGGTTGATGATATTTACATTTTCATAGCTTGGGAACTGATGATGAACATATATAGGTTGTTGGTCTGGATGTTGCTGACATATGCTTATGGTGCAGGTCATATATGGTGTATGATAGTTGTTGATGACTATCATGGTCTTTAGTCTTTGTTATAAATGTGATGTATATCATTTGATGTAAAGGTAATATAAATGCCCATGATGTAATAATATTTATCTGTCTATCATAGTCTTTTAATGAGTCCTCTTTGGTCATATGATGTAATTTGTACCCCCACTATGCATGGGAAGGATGATGTAAAAAATAACTATTTTCAGTCATGTATAAACAATTGGTATATCCCCACTTGGTTAGGTAGATGAGTCAAATTTGGTATATCCCCACTTGGTTGGGAGATCGATGTATGTATGAGTCATTGGTGATGGGAAGATAAAGTCATGTTATTCTTTTGGAAAATAGTTTTGGAGACTCTGCATGTGGTCAGGGGGAGCATGGACAGTTTAGTGCATCTCAACATGTACAAAGGGGGAGTTTAATAAGAGAATTTAGCATGTGCCTAGAGGGAGTTAATGTTCATATTCAGCTGTTCAGATATGGAAGTCTTCATTTTGGTCAGCCCTTTGCCCTTGATCTCAAAAGGAGAGAATAACTTGGTCTGCCCATTGCCCTTGATGTCAAAGGGGGAGAGTATCTTGGTGTTGCTTGAAACATCTAACAAGTTCTATAGCTTGAAGTAATCAACACCAATATGGTTTCCATCAAGTCTAAAGGGGGAGATTGTTGGAATTATGATGCATGTGTTGTACTTGATGGCAACCCACTTGTAGCAGACCAACTCACTTATATATGGTAACTAGATGAATCTACAAGAGAGATATAAGATGTGACAAAATGCATGTCAGTTGTGTTTATAGATGTGACAAAATGCAGGGCATTTCAAAGGAGTCAGTTCAGAAGTAATGGAAAATCACATTATAAGAGGTCTATTTAGAGGGAACAAAGTAATGGTACAAAAGAATAGGATGAAGGAACAAAGGACTACATATTAGAATCAAGAAGTTGAAGAAAAGGGACATTCTCAGGTATGTTAAGTTGTATACATGGGTTCACTGTACAAAAAGAGCATATACACACGGGTTCACTGTACAAAAAGAGTGTAACGTATGCACGCGCTTTCCCAAGAGGAAAAGCGCGTATGGGTTGGAAAATCAAGGGAATTTAAGATTAAAGAATACCAAGGGTCAGTACCATGGTATTAGTCCACAATATTGAGTGAAGTAATAGTTATTTGATCCTGTCTAAGAATACCACAAGTTCTAAGTGTTGTTTTGGTCCGAGGTATTGAGAAAGGCTAAAACTATATAAGGAGGAGAAGATCAAAGGGATAAGTGCATGGAATGAATATCTTATGAAGTGTTAGATTAAAAGCAATTATGCATGTTATGGGTTTCTAATGCTTTGCTTGATCTGAACTAAGTATGCACCTGAGTGTTTGATGATGGAGGATATCTCACTACAACAAAACCCTGTGATTAGCATCCCTTTTTGCTTCCTTTTTTGCGTCTAGAGACCATTTTTGGTGCTATTTGTGTCCATTTATCAAATATGGTGCAAAACTTGATGCAAAGTTTTCACCGAGTTTTGCACCAAGTCTTACATCAAATTTAGCACCAGGTATTGTAATAGGTTTTGCACCAAATTTTACACCAAGTTTTACACCACGTTTTATGTCATGTTTTATGCCATCCTTTGCACCATGTTTTGCATCAAGTTTGGCACCTAATTTTATTTCACCATCTTTTGCATCCTTTATTACATCCACTTTTTGCGTCTACAATTTCATCAACTTTTGCATCATCTATTGCATCCTCTTTTACATCATTTTTTAAATCATTTTTTGCATCCATTTTTGCATATTTTTTGCATCCCCTTTGTTCCAAGTGAGGTTTGTGTCTAGTTTTTACATCTAATTTTGCATCTACTTTTGTTGCATTCACTTTTACATCTTGTTTTGCATCCATATTTACATCCTCTTTTTCATCTATTATTGTGTCCACTATTGCATCCATTTTTATTGTGCCATAATTGCACCTAGTTTGACACCTCCCTTTGCACCCTTTTTTGTGTCCTCTATTACATCCATTTTTTGCGTCTACAATTTCATCAACTTTTGCATCATCTATTGCATCCTCTTTTACATCATTTTTTAAATCATTTTTTGCATCCATTTTTGCATATTTTTTGCATCCCCTTTGTTCCAAGCGAGGTTTGTGTCTAGTTTTTACATCTAATTTTGCATCTACTTTTGTTGCATTCACTTTTACATCTTGTTTTGCATCCATATTTACATCCTCTTTTTCATCTATTATTGTGTCCACTATTGCATCCATTTTTATTGTGCCATAATTGCACCTAGTTTGACACCTCCCTTTGCACCCTTTTTTGTTTCTAAATTTTCATCCATGATTGCATCCTCATATACAACTAGGTTTTCATCGACTTTTAAATCTATTTTTAATCCCTTTTTATATCCACTTTTGTGTCAAGATTTGCATCAGGTTTTGTCTCTTGTATTGCATCTACTTTTGCATAGAATTTTGTTTCATCAACTTTTGCATCATATTTTACATCCATTGTTGCACCCATGTTTACACCCACTTTTACATCCCTTTTTTCATCCTATTTTTCATCTTAATTTGCTTCTCTTTTTGTATCTCTCATTACATCCATTTTTTTGTGACACAGTTTGTGCCATGTTTTGTACCTACTATTATACCCATGTTTTCTTCCAATTTTGCATCCATCTTCACATCCTCTTTTGCATAAAACATTGCATCTATTTTTGCATCCAATTTTGTGTTGGGTTTTGCATCTCATTTTGTATCTTCTTTTGCATGTACTTCCATTGCATCCATATTTTGCATCCAATT
>APFE030984713.1:28623-44398 GCA_000404065.3 Pinus taeda
ACCTTGAACCAAAATTCTAAACCAAACACAGTCATTAGCATAATTAGAAAACAATGTAAAAAGTCCTAAAATACAACGATTTGAGCAAATTGATGGAGGGAATGAGTGGCAAAATAGGGAAATGAATAGGAAAAAGAGGATGGGAGGATGTGTAAAGAAGTGTAGGTTTGAGGCTCAACAGTTGGCTATGGAATCAGAGACATCTAAGCAGAGGAGGCCTAAAGGAGGTCATTTTAGTAAGTATGAGGCCATTCCAACTCATAAACATCATGCCTCCATCATTTTTCAAGAAGTCAGTCCAAGCAACAAATCATTTGCCACACATAGGGCCAGTTTTTCTTCCAAGTATAATTCCAACCAAATAGAGATTAATTTTACAAAAGTGAGAGAGATTTTTGTCCATAATAATCCAAGGATGAAAAAACTCCTTCGTTTTTTACACAGGTGTTATGGTTTTGGAGAAATGTCAAAAATACAGTTGCTACAAAAGAGTTGCTGCACTTCTCGAGTGACCTTGGGAAACTCATTTTTTCTTGTAGATGGAGTGTTGAAATGAATTTCTTGATGAGCCAAATGATAACTAGGCATAAATATATTTCCAATGAGCTATCATGAGCTCAATTTGGAGTTGAATAAGACCTACGAAAGTTTCTTGCAAGATCACACTTCATTTTTGCACCCTCATTCTACAGTTTTTGACCAATCTTGGGAGAATGAACTTCTAGAGGGTCAAATCAAGTCCATTTTGAAAAATAAAGGCAGATTTGGAAACTAGACAAGATAAGATTTCTAATTAGCTATCCTGGGCTTAATTTTGACAAGTTTTCACCAAATTTTGTAAGTTGTGAATTTCTGTGTTTTTTGAAGCATTCTTAGCACAATAAAAAGGTCAAACATGCAGCACCTAGGGTGTTGTGCTCTTTTTTGGGGCATATAATGAGAAAACCGTCAACATAATTGGATTTAGAGTGATGAGGACATGCACCCTATGCATTTTCTAGGCATTTGGAGACAAACAAGTCAGTCAAAAAGGTCAAAAACCACCTTTCTGCCTCATTTCTGGCTTGGGCGTTGCGCGTTTACCAGTCTTGGGAGATTGAATTTTTGACAAGGAAAATGAGCTCCAGTTTGAAAATTGAAGACATTTCTAGAAACTATACTTTAAGGGCTTTCAAACAAGCAATCTTGGAGCAAATTTGGACACCGAGAAGGCACCCAAAAGTAGTCTTGAACTTGGAGTTTGTGTTTCACAAAGAAATGGCGTGTTTGACAAAGAGAGGATGCGTTTGACAGCCTTCTCCAATTTTCTGAGTTTCTCTCCTGTTTTGATTTTCACCTTGGAAAATGATGATTTTACCTATGTAAATGATTAAATTGGATGTAATTCGCATGTTTTTACTATTACCTAGGGTAAATCAAGCAGATGAGGTGTAATGAATCAGTTCACTTAAGATAGGAATGAGTCACTTGGACCATCCTATAATTTAGCTATCAGTTCATATTTTTGTGTAATATCTTCCTCACCTCATGGATTCGACCCCTAATGATGAGGGAAAGTGTTTTTCATGTCTATTTAGTCCCTTTCTTCACCAAAGACAAGGGTTGGAATCAGTTGGATGTTTGGCTATTGATCAGAGACACTAGCGTAATGAGTATTTGGCAGAATTTAATGAATGAGTTGTTTCTTTTTTGATGGAATACCTGTGGTATGGAATTTTGACATAGTTTATTCTTATGTTTCATATGTTTGAATTTTTTGTACTCCCATGCTTCAGTTCACTTCTATGATATATTGATTTTAAAGTTGATGAGAAAAATACATCTTACATGCTCTGTTTTGGGGAAATCTTCATAGTTTGTCCATTTTCTTCAGTTTATAAAGAGTACATGCTTGTCTTTCTCTTTCTAGAACCTCATCAGTCTTATCCATCTCACTTCATAATCTTAAAGTGTTTGAGTGCCTATCTACCTTGCTCCATCAGATGTCTACAATCATACCCTTATTTGCCCTGACTTAGTCTCTTTGACCTAATCCTCTTCCAACAACACCACCAAATCAAATTAAACAACCTCTACAGATCATATCTAGCCTAAAACCCTAATCCATCCAGCCCTGTTAGCTGTGATCCTTTGGAGAGAGCCCTCCCCGGCTTCGTAGGGCTAGCTACCAAGTCAAAATATTGGTTTGTGGTTACCTCAGATGGACTATTTCTCAGTCTTGGAGATCCGGAGGAGTGATAACATACTAGCGCCGTTGTCGGGGATCGAAAGGCTCATTTTCCCTTGGTGTACGACTATTATACATTGGAGTTTGGTCCTCTGGATGATGGGACTAAGCTTCATAAAAGTTGATTCAGTAATTGTAGTGTCAAGATTGTAGAGCTGGCATCGAGGAGACAAATGAGACAAATTATGCATCCTGATCCAATTGATTCAGTTGAAGACAATCAAAGCTTATTCAAAAATCGAAGAAGTTTACTAATCACAAGTTCGATCAAACTTCATTCCATTTGTAATCTCTCAACCATTACCAATTTCAGATTTTGTTATTGAAGACTTTCCTTTGAAAATAATCTCTGTTCAGATCAAAGTCTTATGTCTTTTACCTCATATAGTTTGTGACCCTATTAAGATACTAGCTCTAAAAAGATATACCAGGTCAAACCCTAACCCAAACCCTCCTTCTCCGGTTGATAATCTTGAAAGATTGTTAAGAAAGCCTAAAGTCCCTTTCCCCAAGACTGAAACCACAAAATTGGAAAGGACCACTTCCTTGCCAGATCAAATACATAATATTGAGAATATACCTTTCGACATTAAATTTGAGTTATCCCTATTCCGTTTAAATTCAGAGCCTTGTCTTATTGAAGTAGTTTTTGATCCCAAAAAGTTTGACTCATACCTTCCTGCCTCAAAGTCTTTGTTTAACCGACCTTCTGCTACTTCTTAGTCTTTAAAACTTGAGCACGAGGTTTGGTCTAACTTTGAGAAACTTCAAAGCTTAGCTGATCAATTACAAATTACTGTTGAAAAGACCTATATTTAGTATCAACTTGAACTCTTATCTTCTGCCATACCCTCTACTATACCTCTGAAAGCATCCACATCGTCTCCCCCATCTTCATCTCAACCAACACAACCCATCGCAGTTCCCATCCACCATTCTCCAGGAGTTATGGCGATATTTGCACCCTTAGTGTTACCTGGTCATTTGGAAACTTTACCTTAGACCTATGGCTAGAGGCTTCCTCTGTTTGATGGCATCCCAGGAGTCACAGCGTAGCAACATATTGATAATATGGTTGATTTCATTGACTTAGAGGAAGTCAATGAAGATGATGGGAAATGAGACTAATGGCTCAAAGTTTTTTCTGGACATGTCAAAAAATGGTTTCGTGATTTGGCATCTCACTCTATTGATACTCCTCATAGGTTGAATGAGTTGTTTTTAGCCAGGTGGTGGGAAAAGAAAAATCCATTACAGATCTTGGTGGAATACAACACATTTGAAAAGGAATCCTAATGAGACAGTTCAGGAATTCACTATAAGGTTCAATCAGATCTATAATTCCATTCCAGATAACATGAAACCTCCACCTGATTTGGCACTTCAGCACTACTTGGATGCTTTTGATCTAGAGATGGCTCATCAATTGAGGGAAAGAGATCCCACAACTCTAGAAGACATGCAAAACAATGTGGTAGTGTGGAAGCAAACTTAATGATTAAAAAGTCTCAACTGAAACATGAGAAACCGGAAAAGAGAGTAACCATCAAAGAACAACCTTCTTCTTCCACAAATCTTAAGCTAGATGCACTGATCAGGACCATGGAAAGAATGGCTGACCGGATGATAATTCAAATAGACCTCAGGAACCCCAAGTTAGGAATCCTAACTTCAGAATTCAGCAACAACCTCAGTACAGGATAAAACAAATAGAGCAAAAATCTTTTGAAGCATTGACATGTCAGCATCCAATCCAGACACCCTTGCATCAAAATTATGCTCAAGCAGAGTATGATGATGAAATAGACTTGATCATTAAGGAAAATCACCCGATCGTTGAGGAAAATCACTTCTTTAGGGAAGATCACCATCCCATTTTCTTGATTGAAGATGAGAAGTATGTCGAGAAAGTGGAGGATCCTAAAGATGAGGATTACATACTGGCAAGTGACAATGCATTGGAGACTCAAACCAATGATTATCAAAGAGGATGTTTGAAAGCACTCAATTCTCAGCAGAAGTAATATTCTTTTAGGAATAGGGATGTCCAAATCACTCCTATTAAAAAAAGGACATCATAGTAGAAAGATACCCAACAGAAATCAAATCCTCAAGGTAGTCAAAGCAAAGGTAAAGAGCTCGCGGCAGCTGATCAAAGCAGAACAAAATAGCCATCTACAAGCAGTCCAAACAAGGATCATGATAGTCAAAAGAAGGATCAGATACCAAGAGATTTGCCCGAGAAGAGAGACAATGTCCAAAGAGAGGTAAATAAATCTAGTTCTTTCAATCTAGAAACGGAAACTTCAAAGTTAAAAGTGTAAATCCCTCTTACTGAACTAGTCTAAAATAGCCACTACAAGTCTAATATAGTTAAAATGCTCAAAGTTGATCCTATGTCTGACAGAGTTAATATTAAAGATGACCAGCCTGAATTGATTTTTGGTCCATTTGTAGATGGTCAGTCAAGAGAAAGTGATGTTCCTCCATTTTATCTCAGTTTAAGAATCCACCAATTCATTCTTCACAACTCCATGCTTGACTCCAGAGCCTCTGATAATTTAATGCCAAAAGCCATCATGGAAAGGTTGGGTCTAGATATAACTTGTGAATACCATGACTTGTATTCTTTTGACTCCGGTAAGGTTCGTTGTCTTGGCCTAATCAAAGATTTGGTAGTATCCCTAGATCAAATCCCTGCAAAGAATGTTTTAATGGATGTGGTGGTAGTTGATATACCACCAGAGTTTGGCATGTTATTGACGAGATCCTAGGGAGTGAAATTAAGAGGCACACTGCAGTTAGACTTTTCCTATGCTACCATTCTGGTTTTCGGAAAATTGAGAAAGTTGTACCGAGAAGCCAAAATGAAGTTCATGATAACTAGCAAGGATAAGCCTAACAATCATCCTATAAATGTTGTACATACAGATTTAGAGTCTTTTATTTTATATAATGATATTGGACTGAATAATGTAGATAGTCACCTTATGGAAATTAAAGATGTACCAGAGGTTTTCAACTATATAAGGACAGTTTCAAATCATGAGAAAGAAAGGTTGCCAAGTTCATCAGAACCATCACCGGACAAGGCAGAAAAAGGTCCAGAAAAGCCATCAGAGAAGGTAATAGAAAATTCAGAACAGTCAGAAGATAAAGTTCATAAAATTGACCCAAAACAGAAAAAAGATGTACAGCCCTTAGAAGAGGAAAGTGGCCTTTGGACCAAGGACTTTGATGGTGCTCTTGGGAAAGACGGAGCAAGTATTGTCAATTGGATTCGAAGTTTGCATCATCATTAGCAAGCTAATCTCCCTCAACATGATAGATTGTGCTCATACAAGTTGGCTTTTAATTGCACTAACAATGAAGCAAAGTACAAATCATTGATCACAGGTTTGAAGATCTTGAAGAGGTTAGGTGCACGAAGAATTTTTATGTATGGTGATTCAGAACTTGTAATCAAGCAAGTTAAAGGTGAATATCAAGCTCACCATCCGCAAATGAAACAATATAGAAATGCATTTTTAGATATTCTAAAAATGTTTCCTGAGTATACTCTTTCAGATATACCAAGAAGTCAGAATCTTATGGTGGATTCATTAGCTACAGTCGCAAGTAATTTCAAAATCCCAATCTTTTCAAACAAGAAGTTCGAGATTCACGTGAAGCATCGGCCCTCAATTCCTAACAACTTGCGATATTGGCAAGTATTCTAGGATGACAAACAGGTGAATAAATTTCTTCAGAGTGAAGGAGAGTTTGAAAATTGTTCCATGGATGAAGTTTACGACGAGGATGATCAGATCATTGAAGCAACCCAAGTTGATATATTACAGTTGAAGGACAACAATATTTCGAAAGGTTTGGTACCTTTAGAATACTTGTTTAATCAGGATGACGTAGCAAGGAAGCCTACAGTGGTTCCTACAGAGAAAGGTGTCGAAGACATGAACAAGAAAATAGCAGACAAACCAAAAATGATCAAGTTGTCCAAAACATTGTCTCCTGAGGTAAAGAGAAATGCATTCATCTATTGTCTGAATTTTCTGATGTTTTCACTTGGGATTATACATATTTGAAGGAGTATGATAAGAAAATAATTTAGCATACCATCCCAATCAAGCCCAATCAAAAACCCTTCAGACAAAAGCTAAGGAGGATTAACCCAAGGTTGTTTCCATCCATAGAGAAAGAAGTTAACAAACTTTACAAGGCGGGCATCATTGTTCCTATTATATTTTCTGATTGGATATTGAATCTAGTCCCGACGAGAAAGAAGACTGGGGAGAGTAGGCTCTGCATAGACTTCAAAAACTTGAACAAAGTGTATTTGAAAGATAATTACCCACTTCCAAAAACGGACCATATCCTTCAGAGAGTTGTGGGTGCTTCCCGACTATCACTTTTGGATGGCTACTTTGATTATAATCAAGTTTTAGTGCATAAAGATGATTAGGACAAGACAACATTCACCACACCTTGGGGCACATTCAAATATGCAAAGATGCCATTTGGTCTCAAAAATGCAGGGGCCACTTTTCAGCGTGCCATGGACATAGCCTTTTCAGATGAAAAAGATGTTTTCTTAGTTGTATACTTAGATGATGTAATCATGTTTTCACATTCAAATGATGAACATTTGCATCATTTAAGAGTCATTTTTCAGAAGTGTAGAAATTTCGAGATCTCTCTCAATCCAAAGAAAATTTTGTTTGCTATGGAGGAAGGTAAACTTCTCGGCCACATCATTTTGAAAGACAGCATCCAGATTGATCCTTCACAAGTAGAAGCCATTTAGAAAATTGATTTCCCTCGCAGCAAAAAGGAAATCCAAGCATTTAATGGTAAGATAAATTTCTTACGCGGATTTATTCCTAATTTAGTTGAACATCTTAGAGAAATGACCAATATGTTAAAAAAGGATAATGAGGTGAAATGGTCTGAAGAAGCCCGCAATTCCTTTCATGTGGTAAATCTTGCCTTAACCACTGCTCCTGTTTTGATTAGTCCTCATTACATTGATGATTTTATTATATTTTCATTTGCTTCTAAGCATACCATGGCAGCAGTATTGATGCAAAAAAGGGATAAAACTTAGCTGCCAATAGCATTTTTCAATCGCAACATCAGGGATGCAACCCTTAAGTACAACATCATTGAGAAATAGGCCTTGGCTTTGGTAAAGGTGATCAAAGATTTCAGAGTTTACATTTTACATTCGCATACACGTTCTTATGTGTCTAATGCGGCGGTGAAAGAATTCCTCGTGCAAAATGACCTGAAAGGTAGAAGAGGTAGATGGATAACAACATTATTAGAATATGATCTTGCGATCAAGCCTACAAAGCTGATCAAGGGTCAAGGCTTAGCCAAACTCATGGCCAAGTCAAACCTTCAAGCTCTAGACATCAACCTTGTAGCGGCATTATCTGACAATCAAGAAGAAGTGGATCTCATTCAGGTATCTGAAATTTTTCTATCATCCCCATGATATTCTAATATTATTTATGTGCTTCAGCATCCAAATCCCCCTCCAGTCATGTCTAAAGCTAAGTGTAGGTCATTGAAGTTGAAGGCTTCCAAATATTGTATCATGGACAGTGTACTTTATTGGAAATATCCTGGAGGTGTGTTGCTGAACTGTTTGACCGAAGATGAGTCCAAATAAGTAATAAATGACTTCCACAAAGGAGATTGTGGGGGTCACTTGTACTGGAAGACCACGGCCAACAAAGTACTGAGAGCGGGTTACTAATGGCCTACACTTTTTGCAGATAGCTACAAGGCAATGATGAGTTGTCACGAGTGTCAAGTTTTCCAAGGTAAAAGAAAGCTTCTTCCTTTTCCTCTACAACCAATATCAATTAATGCACCTTTTCAGCAGTGGGGCCTAGATTTCATAGGTGAAATTAGTCCATCATCATCCGCACAACACAAGTGGATATTGACAACTACAAACTACTTTACAAAGTGGATCAAAGCAATCCCAACCAGGCAAGCAACTGATTCAATTATCATTCAGTTTTTAGAGACTAATATCTTGTCCCGTTTTGCTTGTCCTAATAAGATTATCATAGACAACGCAGCAACATTCAAGTCCAAAAAGATGACTAAGTTTTGTGACAATGCAACATAAAGTTGGTACATTCTACAACATACTATTTGCAAGGAAATGGTTTGGCGAAGTCCTCCAATAAATCCTTAATCGATATCATCAAGAAACTATTGGAGGATAACAAAAAGAATTGGCACAAAAAGTTGATCAATGCATTGTGGGTAGATCGGGTGAGTAGTAATAAATCTCTTGCGCTTTCTCCTTTTCAGATTGTGTATGGAGTAGTTATTGTTTTTCCTACATCTTTAGCAGTCCCGATCATGAAATTATTACAAGAAGCAGGAAGTGAAGAGAATGATATTCAGTGTCGGATAAATCAAATGATTCACTTAGAGTAGACACGGGATGAGGTATTTGAGAACACCTCCAAGCTTCATGAGAGAATAAAGAGGACCTATGACCGGAAAACAAAGGAAGATGATTTCAAAATTAGAGATGTGGTGCTTCGTTGGGATGCTATAAATGAAGACAAGGGTAAGCATGGAAAATTTGAGAACTTATGGAAAGGCCCTTATTAGATTTCAGCTTTCTGAGGACAAAATGCTTTCTTGTTGGATGAGATGAATGGAGAACCATGCTTAGGAGGACCAGTCAATGGTAGGCTCCTAAAGCATTATCTTTTTTGAAATTGTTCGGTTTCATTGTACATACATTTTGAATTTTCTGCAACTGTGAAGTAGAAGATCATTGGATTTTGGAGCCCGAAGTGAAGGCCATGGAGCTTCACTGATTTTCTGTCGTTTTAGTATTCGGTCCTTAGTCATGTAAGTCATTTTGAGTCAGTTTGAGTCAGTTTTTTTTTAGTTGTCAGCATTTACTCATGCATTTCAATTTGAATTTTTTTATTTTTTGTTACCGTATTGGCCCATATGGTTAGGCACTTGGTCTATAGTGTTCTTGAAACCTCCAAGGATCTGCCATCCCCAAATAAGGCCGATGTTAGAGTTAGTATTTTCATACTACCACCAGTGATCAAAATTCCTCTTTTAGCTCATATTAGTGTCCCATGTTGAAATTTTTATCATTCCACCTAGGTCATCATGTAAAAATTTAATCACTGATGGTAGCCCAAGTTCAAACTCCAAAAGCCCCTCTCAAAAAATCAATATTTGTTGGCCCACCTTCATGTGTCTTACTGAGCATACATTCATTTTAAAGGCTCATGTCATCATGTTTTATGTCAGTCAAGTACACCCGAAGTCTGTTTGTTCAAGGTTCCATTAGGTCACTAGGTTTCATTCCTCCAAGGTCCAATAAAACACCATTCACTGCATAAGGCCAGAAAAAGCATGAGAGTGAAACAAATAATATCCCTTTTGCATTCAAAGAGGATTTGCAAACATGTAACTATGGTTGCCCGAGCTCTGATTTTCAATCCAAAGTATGGGTTTGGTTTCATATTGTAATTATATTTCAAAAAAAAATGTAATATTTTTATTTATTTATGTAATTTTACGTTCAGTAAGCTATTCACTCAAACTCTATTGCCAACATCATCCACCTGCAAAGAAAAAAGTCAGAAGTCAAAGAACATTAGTGTGAAAAATTGAAAAGTGACATGAAACATTAGAAAATGGATTTTCAAAGCATAAATTAAACCCATTAAAATATAAAAGCCCTCAAAGACATTAATTCAACATTCATTTGCACTCCTACACTCTCAAAGCATCCTCAGCAAAAGGGAGTTTCAAGAAATTGTACAAACAGGGGCAGAGGGCATGTTTTGAATTGGTGTTGCGCGTTTGCCTTAAAACGTTGTGTGTTTTCTAAGGGCATTGCGCACCTGTTAAGAGAGGGCGCGTTTGACCAGATTGTTGTGTGTTTGCCCCAAAACGTCCAAAGAGCACTACATCATCTTCGAGCTTCAAAATGTGTCACCATCATGCTCCAGCAAACAAGTAAGTTGAAATCATATAACTCCTCTCTTCCATAGTTGAATTTTATGGTGGTTCAGTGTGTTTTGGTGTCCTACTAAATTCAAAACCCCAGTAACATAATCCCATTCCCAAATTTCATTTTCTAGCATCCCACTACCATTCCTACATTTCAAAACTACCCTCTGTTACCTCCCTCATATCACACATCCCCATTTTCATCTCCTCAATTTCCTCACACCATTCCATACTGTCTACACCTACATTCCATTTCATCATCTCCCTAGGGTTTGACTCCAATAACTGATGCCAGAAGAAGAGAACAAAAGTCATAGTGAGGAAGAAAGATAGGAGAGGAGGCTATCTAAGAGAGGAGGAAGAATCATTAGACATGAGCCAACCAATACCAGAGAACTCATGGCATCTCCCATCACTATGACAAGCTTTAAGCATGTGGGTTGTTTTGAGTTTTGTGAGAGAGTACAAAGGATCCAATATTATCCTGTGTTGACCAGATTATTCATCACCAACCTCCATAACAACCAGGTAACCCTTGTTGGTGTCACCTTCACTGTATCTCATGTTATAATATCAGTTGTCTATGGGATCCCAAATGTTGGGGAAAAATGGTTTAAACAAGAAGAATTTGATCATTTCTATTATGAGCCATATCTTAAACCAAGGTACAAGAATGAGAGAAAGAGGATTTTTCCTTTCTCTTACCTCCTAGACAGATATGTTCCCATGATGAAAATCATCATGAGGTACTTCACTTGTAAGCGTAGGTTTTTTAGGCTTGCATTTCACAAGAGTCAAAATGCTCAATATACCCTATTATCTTTACCATAGCATTGACATGATGTCATTTATTGCCCAAAATAAGTATTATGATCATCAAATGCAAAGTATCTTTCACCACTACCTCATCAAGATGATAGCCCTCCATTACCTTGATCAGCTTAACATTGCATGGGACGCCTTTATATCCAATAATATTTTCACTGTTCCACCTATTTATCATGGCCAAGAAGCATCTTCATCATCTCATCCTTCCACTTCCATTCCTCCACCTCAGCCTGCAGTTCATACATCATCACCAAATCAATCTCTTTCACCCACCTCCCCGCCATCATCTCCATTTCGCACTAAGACTGGGTCACCTAGAAGGGGTGAAATTAGCAAGACTAAGAGGGTTGATTTGGGCATAATGGCACATACTTATCAAAGAGGCCATAGGCAGCTATTTGCCCCACAGCTTTTGGGAGGGTCCTTGCCTTATTTATCAACAAAGAAAGTACACAAAGGCAAAGAAAAATGATAGAGGCAGAGATCAAGCATGAGGAGGAGGACCACCATGAGACAAAACAGGATTTTGACCTTGTTGATGTAGATGAACATATTGAAAATAAGGACATTAGCATAGTCATCAAGGAAAAATATGCATACATCAGAGAGCTCCAAACCAACTTAGATAGGTCTAAATTTATTATTTCATATTATGAGCAAGAAAACCAGCAGCTTCAAGCCAAGCATGATGTCATGGAGATTCAGCTCATCCAGGCAAAAAAAAAAAAAAATGAAAGCCAAGGCATTGCTTGATGAGGCCTATGATAGGTATGGTGAACCTAAACCTAAACAAGAACCAAAAAGCAGACCTAAGACTAGAGGGATGAAAAGAGCTCTAGAACTAGAGAGAAAAAAGGGGCTAAACTTGCTAATCAGCTCACCCTAAATGAACAGTTTGCCAAAATGATGAATGAGAACCGAGAGTATTGGCTTGAGAGGGTAAATGGTCATCTTGAGAAACTCCTAGTCAATGCCAAAAAGGACAATGATGTTCAGAGAAGGATGGCAGAGTATTATGCCATGAGAAACAAAACTGCAAGAGCCAAGCTCAAAAGAGTTGATGCAAAGATTGAAGCCTTGACCAAGCAAGAGGAGAAAAGGAGGCTACACATTCTTTCCGAGGCATCACTCCATGCCTCAAACACATGATCAACCATCATCCCACCAATTTTGACAAGTTTGGAGTAAATTTTTGCAAGTTGTGAATTATTGTGTTTTTTGAGACATTTTTAGCACAGTGAAAAGGGTCAAACGCACAGCACCTAGGGTGAGGCGCTCTTTTTTGGGGCATCTAATGAGAAAAAGGTCAACATCATTGGATTCAAAGTGATGAGGACATACACCTTGTGCATTTTCTAGGCATTTGGAGACAAACGAGTCAGTAAAAAAGGTCAAAAACCACCAAAAAACAACCTTTCTGCCTCATTTCTGGCTTGGGTGCTGCAAGTTTACCAGTCTTGGGAGATTCGGTTTTTAACAAGGAAAATGAGCTCCAATTTGAAAACTGAATACATGTCTAGAAAGTATACTTAAAGGGCTTTCAAACAAGCCATCTTAGAGCAAATTTGGACACTGGGAAGGCACCCCAAAAGCAGTCATGAACTTGGAGGACATGTTTGACAAACAAAGGGCATGTTTGACAAAGAAAGGGCGTGTTTGACAAAGAGAGGGCGTGTTTGAGAGTCTTCTCCAATTTTCTTAGTTTCTCTCCTGTTTGATTTTCACCTTAGCAAATGATGATTTTATCTATGTAAATTCAAATTGGATGTAATTATTATGTTTTTACTATTACCTAGAGTAAATGCATTAGGTAAATCAAGCAGATGAGGTGTAATGAATCAGTTTACTTAAGATAGGAATGAGTCTGTTGGACCATACTACAATTTAGCTATCAGTTCATATTTTTGTGTAATATCTTCCTCACCTCATGGATTCTACCCCTGAGGATGAGGGGAAGTGGTTTTCATGTCTATTTAGTCCCTTTCTTCACCATAGAGAAGGGTTGGAATCAGTTGGATGTTTGGCTATTGATCAGAGACACTAGTGTAATGAGTATTTGGCAGAATTTACTGAATGAGTTGCAGTTATTTTGATGAAATACCTGTGGTATGGAATTTTGACATAGTTTCTTCTTATGTTTCATATGTTTCATATGTTTGAATGTTTTGTACTCCCATGTTTCAGTTCACTTCTATGGTATGTTGATTTTAAAGTTGGAGCAGAATACATCTTACATGCTCTATTTTGGGGAAATCTTCATAGTTTGTCCATTTTCTTCAGTTTAGAAAGAATAAATGTTTGTCTTGCTCTTTCTAGCACCTCACCGGTCTTATCCATCTCACTTCATAAGTTTGAGTGCCTACCTATGTTTCTCCATCAGATGTCTGCAATCATACCCTCATTTGCCCTGACCTAGTCTCTTTGACCTAATCCTCATCTAGCAACCCCATGAAATCAAATTAAAACAACCTCGGCACTTTATACCTAGCATAAAACCCTAATATATCCAGCCCTCCTAGCTGCGATCCTTTGGAGAGAGCCCTCTCCGACTTGGTACGGTTAGATACCAAGTCAAAAGATTAGTCTGTGGTTACCTCAGTTGGACTCTTCCTTAGCCTTGGAGATCCCGAGGAGTGATAACAGGTGGCATGATTCATTTTTCTAGCCAACAATTGGTGGGTAAACCATCTGGTTCACCTCCTATTCTGGCCGCCAAAAACCCCTCCTCGACTACTCCTGTGGCTTCTACTTCTGATATTAATGTCATTCAATCCACAAAATGAAAATCTCAGCAACCAGGAAATAAGAAGAAAGGCAAAGGTAAAAGAGAGAAAGATAATCCTCTGCGTGATAAACAAAATAACCAGTCTTCTGAAGAAAAGCGGAAACCTCATTTGCATACTTAATTTGTAATGAGGAACATTTCACTCACGACTTTCCACATTGGGCGGAAGTAAATCAATTCCTTAAATCATTCTTTGTGTTGAAATATCCCTTTCCTAATTATGAGACTAACATGGTTTGCTCGAGATCCCTCTTCCTCGTCCTCGGTTATGATGCTTTCCTCCACCAAGTCAAAAAATGATGTTATGGCGGCCACTAGGAATAAAGACTACGGTAATTTGAATCCCTCGATTAGTCAGGATACTTATCAACCTGCCAGTTCTACCGCCTCTCCACCAGATCCTACTCCAAATGTGATTCCTACAGAATTGACGATTAAGCCTCCCAAGGGCGTTATCCATAAATCCACATTCAACCCTTGTGTGAGACCTACCAATAATTATAACATAGTTGAGGATATAGCTGAAGCTGGTTCAACTATGTCAACTCTCGAGGTGTTGCAAAATTGTCACACACAGAAGAAGGATTTACTTTTCACAATTGGAGGTATTGATCCCTCGGATTCTAATCTTGTAGTTTTTAACCATGAGAATCATACGCCTCAACTTCTAACCCCATTAGATTTCATGATTCAAGTTTTCGTTCAAAGTAGGATCATCCATCGAACCATTGTGGACGAAAGAGCTTCAACCTGTATCATGTCACTTTCTTGCTAGAAGTCAATTGGTTCTCCTCAATTAAATCAGTCATCGACTACTCTAAAGGCATTTTATGAAAGAGGATTCAAGCCTTCTAGAATTTTAAATTCATTACAATTTGAATTAGGTGTAAATATAGTGTTAGTAGAAGTCGAAGTTATCAACATAATGTTAGATTACAACCTTCTACTATGCCATACGTGGGTTTATGCTATGGATGCTATTGTTTCAACATATTTCAAAACTAAAGCTTTCCCTCATAAGGCAGGTATAGTAGTCATTGAT
Source organism: Pinus taeda (assembly GCA_000404065.3). Taxonomy (NCBI): domain Eukaryota; kingdom Viridiplantae; phylum Streptophyta; class Pinopsida; order Pinales; family Pinaceae; genus Pinus; species Pinus taeda. Next base: position 43,516 of record APFE030984713.1, read on the forward strand.
CAGCTCACTTTCTTTGCCACCAATTCTCAAGTTACTAGAAAAACTACTCTTATGGGAGAAACCCCACATCTGTATCAGCATGTCGCAGTGGGACTGCTTAAGGATTCTTCCCTCATGGGAACCTTTTCACTTCCTCCTCATTTTAACAATGTAAACTTTGAAACGAGAACTGATATTGTTACCCATTTCGTAGAGATAGTAAAAAAGTGACTCAATTTTTAAAAGGGGCGATGCAGAACACACATTTTTTTTAGAGCATGGTTTTTGGCACTTTAAATCACCGATACGATTACCCATTTCGTAGAGGTAGAAAAAAAGTGACCCGATTTTGAAATGTGGTGATGCATAATACACTTCTTTTTTTCGGAGCATATTTTTGACACTTTAAATTGGAATCATCTAACGAGGCGGAGGAATTTCCCGGACGGCCAAAAGTGGCCGGAATCCGGGTAAAAAAAAATTCAAAAAATCTTGCATAGGCAGTGTTTGAATCGTGTTTTTGATGGTGGAAATGGATTCAGCACCATCAAAAACATCTAGGACACCTAAAATTTTGAAGTTTAACAACTATAACTTGGATTTACAAAAATCCTTGCCGGATTTTCTCTAAATATAACCTGAATTTCCATAACTTTTTGGGCAACTCCTTCGCCTCGTTAGACTACGCGATTTAAATTTTCTTATGTATCAAATATAAATATTTGTTTTTAAATGTTAGTGATTTACATGCTGATTTTGAAACGTGTTGATGCAGCATACCTTTTTTTTAGAGGACTTATTTTTCACACTTTAAAAATTATTATGTCCAATTTTCTTAAATTATGATTATTTAATGAATTTTCAAGTTGTTTTATTTTTCTTTTTTTTAATTTTGATTACTTAA
>APFE030984713.1:44472-88407 GCA_000404065.3 Pinus taeda
AATAAAACAACTTGAAAATTCGTTAAGTAATCATAAGTTCAAAAAAAATTAGACATAATAAATTTTAAAATGTGAAAAATAAGTCCTCTAAGAAAAAAGGTATGCTACATCAACATGTTGCATCAACCCCCGGATGCGGGTGCGTAGATAATTGGTTAATGTGATGGGACAAGGGTGCGGCGAGGTAGGACGACACTTGCCTGCCTTGTACCACTTGGTTTATCGCTCAACGCAGCATAAACAGGGGCATTTGGTTTCACTTGGCTTCACCTCATGTGGCTCTGGTCCACCCAGCTTGTCCTCCAATTTCTCCATTGCCTCCGCATGCTCTGGTCTGAGCTGGGCCTCAGCTCTCTTTAATGTTGGATTTATGACGGGTGCTACCTGAGGCAGGGCGGAGAGTGTTAAATATAGGCTCAGTTTTGGGATTGTTTTGAAGAATCTAGTGCTTTGTTGGTCTGGAAAAGGTATGTTATGGTCTGCTACTTTGTTATGCTCTGTTGCTCTGTTATGCTCGGCCAATTCTGTGACGCTACCTCCGTCAACTCTCAGGCTTCGTTTGGAGGCCTCCAGCCTAAGTTTGGATGCCCATTTGAATAGGCTGAGCTCTGAGGAGGTGGTTGAGCGGTCTGGTTTATATAGTGTTGCTGCGGTCCTCGTTATGCCCCGTCTTCGCCACAGAATGAGGAGCCGCAGGGGAACTCCTAGGCGTGTGCCCTCCCGCTCGTCCTCCAATTCTCCCTCCGTCTCCAGTGATCTCTCAGCCGGCCATTACCCTCACACGGGTAGTGGGAGAGGGCGTCTCCATCTCCCCAGCCATTACCCTCCTGACTCCTCGTCATCTCCCTCTTTTGGCTCGGAAATCTTCACCTTCAATTGTTCCCTGAATTGTCCAAGAATCATTGCACATGTCTCAGTGTTCTTTCAAGAAGAAGGCCAGGAGGTATGAGAATCCAGCTCTCAACAGGAGGACCCTGCCTTTGTCTCTGCGCAGATTCCTTTCTCTATGCAGGTTCCGGAGGTCCCAATTCGCAATACCTTGGACATGGTGATGGAAATGGAGGCTCCTGGTCCTTCTAAGCCTGATGCTGCTTGTGCAAGGGATGATATTGATGTTGCTCGTGCAAGTGCTCTGAATGAGCTCGGTTGGTGCAGAATTGTGGAGGAGCCTCCAGATGCGTAGTTTTTTCTGTGTTGCCTCTATCACTTGTCACGCGACCCCTAATAGCGGGCTTATTTTGGTTCAGGATGCAAATTTTGGTTCACTTCTGCAAGACATGGTTCAATTTGTATGCTTCTTTGAATTTTTGCAAGCCTAGTACATGTTCCCCTGCATGGGATTTGAATACTAGCTCTCGGCTAAGTTCACTGTCATGGGCAGTGTTTTTGATACTCTCTGTCGCTTCTACAGGGAAGTTGTTTTTTACTACGGTCTAGATGTAATTTTATCCCTTTAATATTAATAGAGTAATTTTACTTAGGAAAAAAAAAAAAAACAATGTTAGCATCAAAACATTGTCTATAATTTTTAAGTTTTTTTTTTAGTTTTTTTAATTCTTTATCTTAATTTTGTTTTTTCTTAAAACTTTATGATTGATTTTTTTTTTTGTTAATTTTTTTTTATGTTTTGATTTTTTTTTTTTGTTATTTTTTTTTTTATGTTTTTTTTTTTTTGTCTTTTTTTTATATATTTGATTTTTTTTTAAGTATATATTTTAATTTATGTTTGTTATTTTTAAACTTTTTTTTGTTTTATGATTTTTCATGTTTTAATTTTTTAATTTTTTATTTTATTTTATGTTTTCATCATTCTTTTGAAATTTTAATATTTTTTAGGGTCATGATAAAATCTTTTACGCCATTATTTCGAAATGTTGAAATTTTACCCTTGAAAAAAAAGTGTTATTCCAGCATCAACACTTTTCGTTTTGAGGGTGTGTTTTATACAAAATTGACTATTGAAAAAAGAAAAAAGAGTTTTATTCGAACATCAACACTTTTCATTTTGAGGGTGTTTTTTAGACAATTTTTGTACAAAAAATTGGTTTTCACCACCATTTTTAAAACATGTTGAAAATTTACCCTAAAAATAAAAGTGTTATTCCAACATGAACACTTTTCAGTTTTAGCATTGTTTTTCATGTTTTTATGGGGTTTTTTTGTCATAGTTCCTGTTTTGAGTTTATAGTTCCCGTTTCAAAGTTTACATTGTTTTTTCTTCATCCCCTTCCTGACAACTCTAATTTGTTTGCCTATGTCAACATGATATCTTCTTATGCTACTCCACCTTATCCTTGGATAGTACCGAATGAATCTATATTGACACCTTTGGTGACCACATGTTGTTCAGTCCCATTAAGCTCAACTATGAAGCCATCAATTCGGCCTGTGCGGCACATTTAGATTTTTCCTCTTCGATCAATTGGGTTGATCATTCCTTAGATTACGACATATCCTCTGAATCCTTCTCTAGTACATTTTCTACAAATGAGAGCATCATGGAGATCATGATGTCAGGTGATGCGTTATGGGATGACCATCACCATCATTCCTCCATAATATCGATTCTAAGAAGAATTTATCGAATATTGAGGAGACTATCCCCCTTAATATTTCGATCAACCCCAGAATCTTCGAGATTGTACATATTGGTGCATCTTTCTCTCCCAATGAGATCAAGACCTATAAATCCCTTTTCCAAGAGTTTAGAATCATTTTTGCCTTGTCTTAGGAAGAGATGTCAGGTATTGACCCAAACATTGTTATACATGAAATCAAAACATATCCTGATGTTAAGCTAGTTCAGAAGCACCTATGTTCGGTCCATCCTAAGAAGGCTACTTCTATTAAGACTGAATTTAAAAAAATTCTACACATTGGTTTCGTCTACCTAATACCTCTAACAGATTGGGTGTCAAACATTACTCATGTCATGAAGAAACAAGGAACAATTCGTGTGTGTGTGTGTCGATTACCGAGACATTAATCATGCTTGTCCTAAGGACAATTATCCTACCTCGTTTATCGACCAGATTGTTAATTATTTTGATGCCAATGAAGTATTTTCGTTTATGGATGGCTTTTCTGACTACAATCAGACCAACATTCTCCCATCGGACCAAAATAAAACTGCATTTATTTGTCCATGGGGAACATTTTCATATCGAAAGCTCCCTTTCGGATCGAAAAATGTTGGGGAAACTTTTTAGAAGGCAATGAACTATGCCTTCCATGACATTAAGCGCATCGTGCAATCATATTTTTATGACCTACCTGTTCACTTGAAGCACTGTGTTGATCATCTGATGCGTCTTAGGGCTATACATTTATGTTGTCGACATTACAACATTAGGCTTAATTCGCACAAATGTGTGTTTTGTGTAAGCTCTGGTCGACTTCTCGACTTCGTTATATGGAAGTAAGGAATTTGTATTGACCCATTGAAATTCCAAGTGATCTTATATCTACCTGTTACGTCCTCTCTTATTCAGCTTATACGAGTCCAAGGGAAGGCTAAATTTCTACAAAGATTTATTCCCAACTATGTTGAATTGACCAAAGGATTTACTCGCTTGTTAAAGAAAGGGGTTCCCTTCCATTGGGACTACACTACCTAAAAGGCATTTGATGCCTTGAAAGATGTTCTGGTTCGGGCATCATTGTTGTATCCCCCAAATTACCAATGTGATTACTTCTTTTACCTCGTCATTGTAGTTACTACCATTGCTATGGTATTGGTCCAAGAGGACGATGTAGGGAACGAAAATCCTATTTATTATTTGAGTTGGAACTTGAATTATACCGAAATAAAATATACTCATGTTAAAAAGTTAGCTTTAGCGACTATCCAGGTTGTCCAAAGGTTTTGTCACTATATCCTACTTCGCAAGACTATGGTTGCTTCTGATTGCAACCCCATGACGTACATATTGTCATGAAAATTGCAGGGGGGAAGTACGACAAATGGATTTTCATCCTCCAGGAGTTCGATTTGGAGTTCATGAAATCCAAGTCGAAGAAATCCTTAGTCTTTGTTGAACTAATATGCGACCTTCCCACTACTGAAATAGAAACAATGTCTAACAATTCTATTCTAGATGAGTCATTGTGCCTGATATATTCATCTGACTCATGGTATAGGCATATCATCATATATCTCAAGACCCAGACTTTCTGGCCCGATACCTCTCGCTCTAACCAACAACATATCCGATATCAGGCTAAAAATTATATTATAATTGGTGACACCCTTTATCATTGTGGTATTGATACAATTTTTCGAAGGTGCCTCGCCCATGAGGAGGCTGAGAAAGCTCTAAATGAATGTCATGTTGGTGCATGTGGTGAACATATGTCTGCTTACGCCACCGCACAAAATATTTTACGTGTTGGATACTTTTGGCCTATTATGTTTTGTGACTGCATACTCGTGATGCAAAAGTGTCATGATTGCCATATATATGATCGTAAAACATGTAATCTACTAGCTCCTTTACACCCTATTATCTGTGTTGGACCTTTCGTGAAATGGGGCATTGAACTTATGACATGTAACCCTCACTCGGGCAGTGGGCATGGCTACATCATTATGGCGGTAGACTATTTTACCAAGTGGACCGAGGCGATGCCTACATACAATAACACCGGCGAAACAACTACTCTATTTCTCTTCAATCAGATCATTGCAAGGTTTGGTGTACCACAGGCTATAGTTATAGACCATGGGATACATTTATGTAATCACATGATGTCTGAACTCACTGCTAAGTTGGGCCTCCACCATGAAAGCTAACCTCCCTACTATCCTTAGGTGAATGGGCAAGATGAGGCAATCAACAAATTTTTGAAAACAAATCTTTAGTGCATAATGGGGATCCACAAATCGGATTGGCATCTTATCCTTTATGCATCCTTGTGGGCATATCGAACCTTTGTTCAGACTGCTACTGGATTCACACCATTTCAATTGGTGTATCATCTGGAATCAATCCTTCTGATTAAGTATGAAATTCCATCTTTGAAACTTGTTTTCAAACTCCTCCCTACCACTTATGTAAAAGAAGAGCGTCTCTTGCATCTAACACGCTTAGATGAAACTCAACGTAATGTCAAGATGGCTAATGAGACCCATAAGAAATGCATTAAGGTGCAATACGATAATAATGTCAAGCCTTGTGCCTTCTCTGAAGGTCACATTGTCATGTTGTATGACTAAGAGTATGATAAGTTAGGATCGGGGGAGTTCGAGCCAATGTGGTTAGGCCCATACATTATTAAATGTGTTCTTGCTAAAGGGGCCTATGATCTTGTTCATTTCTATGGAGTTCCATTTGAGCAACCTTGAAATGGGTTGTTCCTCAAAAAATACTATGCTTAAGTTATTTTTGCGTAGTTCACTACTTACATATTGTATATACGTGTGTTGAGTGTGTTTGTAGTGTGTTCCCTTCAAAGTTTCCTATGGTTTTTCTTAATTTGTTTTACACTTGGTTTGTAGATGTCGGCATCCCTTCAACCATATGTTGGTTATGCTGATGGTGCTAGTCGTAGTACTTGGAACCTTTCCTCGATAGCATGGGCTATATATGCTTCGAGTGGCGAGTTAGTGAGTTTACAAGGGATTTGTATCCGTCGCTCTACCAATAATATTGTTGAGTATAGCACAATGATCAAATTATTGTCTGTTGTTATTTTTCATGGTATCTTTCATATAGTTATCATACTTAACTCACAACTTGCAATACTACAGTTGACTAATGTCTATTCAGTTAAAAGTCCAACTATGCTTCATATGTTCTTAAGGGTTCGCCTTCTAGAATGAAATTTTGATTATATCCAATATCAACACATTCCTGGAAGTCTAAATACATTGACAGATGCATTGGAAAATCATGTTTTAGACGTATATTTGTGACATATGTAAATTCAATTCAATTCACATCACATACATTAAACAAGATAATAGAACTTGTAAGAAATATCGATAGGTATATATATATATATATATATATATATATATATATATATATCAAAGTTTGGTTTTACAAAAACTTGTGCCCAAGACACATATGGCCACACAGCCTATCATATCAAAAATGTATGCAATCAAAATATGGCTATGTAGCCTCCTAGTACACTAATCTTGATGATGCTCATGATAACAAGAAACTGCGTGAGCCATCTTGCACAGAAGTCGGTGGATATGACCAAGCACACCAATAGTGTGATATTGCAGTCTCATAGGGATCTAATCGAACCTAGTCTCAACTATTCCTTGGGTCAATCCCTCCATGTTTCACTTGACCTCTGCAAGAGTCTCAACCAAATTGATATCCTGCAATATCTCTCGTCCCCCTGCAACAACCTATACTCCAACTGGTGCTTATCATGGGTCTCCATCACGCTGAAGATAGGATGAACCCACTAATCGAATGGGTCCAACGTCACCATAAAAAAATTGATAGTTAGTCTGAGATAAAAAATAAATAAATAAATAATAATAATTACAAAACTCAAAAATAAAAAATAAAATCATAAAAATGATTTTGTTTTACCTATGGCACCCCATTGCTCGCCATCAGGAAGCATGAGCTATGGGTCTTCGTGGAAATTCATCCCAACATATGGATAGTCTTCGATCATAATGAGTTGCATGCACAACCAACGAAAGAAGACTTGTGTGAAACTCATGAAAGATGGACCTACATGTCTGGACATGAGATCCACCCATCACCTCATCCATGGGTTCCTAGGATCCAAAAGCACAAGCGAGATATGTTGTGGTCGGAGTAATGGAATCCGCTCCAAGGAAAATTAAATCAAAATGGAACCATACCCGAAGGTTTACAATCGCCCATCCTTCACCTTGGTGATTTGCTCCTTCATCTTTGCTAGTACTCCCTCACTCCAATTAAATATTGTCAACCCTATGCATTCTAAATCATACTGCGTTTGGGACCTATTATCCGAATGAAAGGTAGCATTGTCGGAAATATAGTAATGATAAACAGGATTGCCCTCAAAGGAAAATGGACCACATCCTTTATCTTAGTTTCCCATCATTGGTTGGTTGGGATCAAGCTCTACAATGTGCAGGAATATAGTCCTTGATAGTCTCTCCACCCCTTCTCGAACCAGATAACGAAATAAATCACCTCTCCTCGATAAACTCGTCAATAAATAGATGTCTTCCACCTGTATAATGAGCATATGTGCTCCAAGATTGAAAGCCAATGCATGAATGTCCCATACCCAAATAATATATTCTAATAACTCCATTTGTTGCCTCATCCTAGGAAGAGAAAAGAATTTCAGAAGCCCACAATTTCTCAATGCATGGATGGTGACTAGATCATTAGTAGCATTCATGTCTTGTTCTTCATGTTCTCTTTCTTGCCATATCAGAGTCGTTTCAATCTGATGCATATCTAAAACATGACAACAAAAATAGATTGAATCCCATGCAAAAAACTAAGAGAAGTTTGAGTGAAAGGAGCAAAAGCTTTTTTGAAGTGCGCCTAGCGCACCCTACCAAAGGGAGACAACGCACTACAAAACTCTCCACAATTCAAATTTTGTTGGCCCAGCACATCTTTCGATGTTGCTAGGGTGCGCTAGAGATAGGGCGAAAAATTAAATCCCTAGGTCACCCAAAACTTGGAAAAAAAATGCATGAAATGAAAAAATGGTATTGTAAAAATAAATAAGAAGGTAAGATATCCTACTTACAAGTGACGACACTCGAAATGATCCACCAGATTGGCTGCAATTAGCTGCTGAAGATCGGGGGGAAAATGGGCTCAGAGCTCACTCACCAAGAGGTAAAATGTAAAATGGTAAAAATGAAATTACATTTTTCCTATTTATGTTCATTTTCATGATTATTTTATTAAATTTTATTATTTTGATCTAAATATGACTTAATTTTACCATGTATTAGATATTTTAATATTTTGTTGATGTTCTGAGTAGGTTAACAGTTGTTTGACGGATTTAATGATGTTTGAATTGAAACATATCATATTGACCAAAGAGCATACTTTTATCACTTTTTCGGGCTTTGTAAACTCACGAAAAAAGTAAAACTCTGGAGTCCTCCTTTAGCTCTTTTCAAACTCCCTAAATATGAAAATATTACCGAGCACTTGTCTTTTCGAACTCGTTAAATTAAATGAAAAGATGTCTACTCAGTATAAATTGAACCCTTTTCTAGACTCAGATAGACTATTTACAAAAAAGGAATACCTTAGTTGAACTTGGCTAAGAGGTTCTTCTGAGTATCATTTTCTTCCTTTTCAGACTCAAGAGATAATTTACAAAAGGGAACATGATGAGACCGAACCACTCCTCAGGGTTCATTAAAAATACTCAGAGGGATTCATCCAAAGGATGAACTTATAGATCAAGCATATGTTATCCTCCTCAATCTTGTTAAAAAAATAAAGAGGTATTGACCAAAAATGGTTGGGGAAATTAGGAAAATGGGATACTTTACCTATTAATGGTAGCGAGTCACTCTTGAACATGACATTCTTTCACTTCATCTTTGTGACTGTTGGGCTGGTAAATCTTCTTGTCTTTTTGGTTCATCACACCATATCAAAGCTATTAGGTGTGGAGCTTAATTATTTTCTGTATTCAAATGTATCGTCACATTGGACCCCAGTTCGTAATGGGGTGGCCCATAAAATATACGCTGCAGGGGGGTCCAGGGGGGGTGGTTGTGCCCACTGCCCCCCACCTCCCCCTTGGCGGGGGGATCGGTAGAAGCACCCCCGAAGCTAAAAATAGATGTAAAATTGCCTTGTAAAATGTTGTAATTCCATAGTCAATCTGGGTCGTTCATTAGGCAGAGATTTGATGGTATAAGTTATGTTTAATTTAGGGTTTTTTGCCCTAGAAGGCAACCCCTAGCTATATACCAGGGAATTGTATTGTGTCTATGTAGATCAGTATTCTGAGTGAGGAAGAGACAGGAGATTGAAAGCGAAGAGGAAATTACAACGGATCTACTGTAGGTTGTATCTCTTCAGTTTGTTGGATAATATAAAAGGAAGGACTGGCTGTTTCTCCATGGACGTAGCCCAAACTGGGTGAACCACATATATGTGTGTCTCTCTTGTTTTATGTGTTTTCTGTGTTTATATTTCTACAATATTTTATGTGTTCTATTGCTGTGTAATATATAATTTTCTAACAAAAGCCTCTGTATTCGGTTTTGGGTCAATGTTTCCATTTCCATTCAGTGTCACTAGTATGTTCAAGAGAATTCATTCAGTTGATATATGTTACAATACTCCTAAGCCTTCATTCATTTCTTTCGTTCCTAAACTAGTTTCAAATCAGCATTATTTTGTCTCAAATCTTGATACCTGCTTCCTGCCATTTATGGGGGATACATCAAGGCCCTCTTGCTACGGGTCACTTCTTGTCGACATCAAATTATCATTTAGGAAGTTGGCTTAGGAACTCCCTTTGGTGCCTTGGGGCTTGCATACATAAATGGAGAGTTTCCTCACTCTTGGTGACAAGGCTTCATCATTGGCCTTCGACTAAAAGATTCTATGTGCTGTTCGAATTCAACTCATTCATTCATACCATACATATTGTACTGCAGTACCTTTAGAACCATTAACATCATCGGTGATTTATCTTGTGTCTGTTAATGGCTTACATCATTGGTAGGTAATCAAATTGTGTCTACCATGTTTGTCTCCAGCTCATTTATTCACATGGTTAGACCCCAAATCTAGTTTCATCCATCCGAGCTACACTTTCAAGATTAATACAATATCACAAAGTATGATGGCTATGATCATACGAACAACCATTCAATCATAGGTCCACACTTTGTCATAAGTGGACGATATTTCTTTATCATTGTCACGTAATGTTAGATTATGTGTTGAGCATGGTATGCCTCCCTCAACAAATATATCATGATGAAAATATAATGTAACAGATGATGATCTTGACCAGTTGTTCTTGATCCAGACTTGTCAAAAGGCAATCATCAACTATCGTTTCTAACTTTATGCTTTAGGGGGGGCATCTAATATAGGCCATTTTGTCACATCTAGTCAATAGACCTACAAACTGGATCAATCCACATCCATGAACATGTTGTCATCATCCCTACACAAAGAACTAAGCATGACCTTTCCAAAAGATCTGAGTTTCAAGGAATAACTGCTCAAAATCAATATTTTTAGCCCCAATGCACCTTGTCCCTTTAGCCACCCACGTTTAGTGATGGTTTCTCCCTTTTGCACCAGCGTTGGTCAGCACTACTTGCCCCTTATTAAGGGTGTGCTGATTCTATAAATTTGGGAAAATTAAAAATATTTATGGAGTTTCCTCTTCCAGAAGCTTCCAGAGGTTATTTTAACCATTTACCTTGGATAAGAAGCTCGATTCCTATTTTATCATACCTTGGAGACTTAACCTCTTATCCATTGAGCTCATCCTCCCATCATATGTGGATCTCAAGCTCATTATGGTAAATCCTAAACTACCATCCCTCTCCTATAAATTTACTACCATCCATAATATCAAGGTTGGATTTTGGGGATTGATTGTGCCCTTATGCTGCTGCCTTGAATCTAAAGGAATCATCATCTTCATGCATTAGGGTGATATTTAAGTGTGATTTGTGATAAGGAAGGACAAGTCAACTTGGGGAGATCTCTATAATATCAACTATTTTTATTGGTTGTAAACTCTTTCCTATTTCTATTAATACAAAGAGTATCTTGTTTTCCTATATGTGTTGTGTTACATTTACATTCATGTATTTCAATGCCCTGTTGATTCATTGAATAGAGTAATTGAATTATGCTATGTAGATGTTGTGGATCCTTGTCTTGTTTTAGTTGTATGTGCAGGTTCTAATTATAGCACTTGGACCTACGATTGGAGCTTACAGGTAAGGAAGAAAGTAAAGCTCGTGATGGATTCCAAGTAGGCTTCTTTCCATTCTTCAACTTCTCTAAGGAAAACTCTACATTCTTTGCCTTCTATTGTTCTAGACCATTCCACTAGGTCTAGGGAAATTACTTTTGTCCATAATCGTAAATTCTGCATAACATAAACATACACTGGAAACCATGAAAGGATAGTCTCACAATAATTCACAACATATGCATGAAATTGGTCGGCTCTTAGAGCTTCATATATTAAGTGAAAGTCCAAAAATACATGATTATAATGTTGCCACACTAGCTCCAATAATGGAAAATTAAGTCACCACTTGCTCCTCCAAAGAAATAACTTCTCTCTAATGCCAAACTAAAGAAGCCAACATGAAAATACCAAAGTCCCCTCTCTTGAGCTATGAGGGTATATTTATAACAAATGTGGTAACTCTCCAACTCTCACATGACTCTTGACCTCCCTCATGACCCTTGAGATCCTACAATGACTTTTCAAATTCCTATATTACCTTTGAGCATCTACATGACTTTACAACTTTCTAGTGAATTTTCACATTCCATGTTGCACCCTTGGGCTTCCATACATTTACATTTTCTCTTTTTGGGAAATTACATAATTACATCCACAAATGATGTGGCAAAATGCAATGACAAATAAGACTCTTATAGTGACGCGTGGAGAAATCATGACTTGGCAATGATGACATACAACATCATTGCAATGTGTCGATGTAATGCTTTCCTCCTTGCTACCATCTTTGTATCTTCGTGATAGATTTTGCAAGTACTTCATCTTCATCCCCCAAGAGGCTGGTTGACATGGAGTCTTCCATGTGATCTTGATCTTCAATCTTTTCTCATGATCCAATGTCCCTTCATGTCTTGGCTTGATGATCTCTTTGTGTCTCTAGCTTGAAAAGTGTCTTCTTACATGATCTCGCTAGCATCCTCCTTGAGCATCATCTTGTCATGTCGATATAACAACACCTGCAAATGGAATTCACTCATGACAAGATGACAATAGTCCCAAAATCTTGTTTCTTATGTAGCATATTAATTGAGTCAAGATGGTGTACAGGATCGAGGGGGGGGCTTAAAGATTGCACAGTGCATAGAAACAAAAGGAAGTGACGAGGGTTTAGTCACTAGGACTATACAGTGTGTAATGATTTATGGACAGGAAGGAAAGATTGCATAGTTGAGGTGGTCAAGGATGCAGTGACGAAAGCTTGCACACTATTGAAAAATGTAACTAGGTTGGTCTTCATAATGCCATTTGTAATTATGATTTTATGTAATTGATGTAAAGAAGAAAATAAAATTATTTTTGTAATGCTTGAATCATGGGTTTCATGATCAAGGAATTTTATTTTTATTTGAAACTCCCATTGTGAACCTTTAGGATTGGTCATCAAGTCATAAAGTCTAGGAATTCAATGTCCTGTATTGAAGACATGTTACATATTGTAAAAAGTTATTTTGATTGCGTAAATAACCCTCCAAGACCTTGTCACAAACTATTAATCATGTTAGCCTTCTAAAAGGATGAAGATGTTTCTAGACAAGCATGTCGACCTATGTGCAAGGAAAATTCGACTTATTTTGAGTGACACTCCACTATATATAAAGAGGACTTGGCCTCCATTTGAAGAAAATTTTGATCAATCATAAGAAGGATGAAAAGGAGAGTGGATATCATAAGAAGAGCAACCTCACCCATCAAATAAAGGAGAAGACAAAGCCGAGTTGTTTTTTATTATGTTTTAGGGCTAATACCTCCACTCGTGCAAAGGAAGGAAGAACCATCTACTGCAGAAAAGGTTGAAGGTCTTACTATTGTCCAAGAGGCCAAATCAATATTACAAGCCAAATTGTAATAATAAGTCATACCATCCAAGAGAAGAAAATCAAGGTTCAAAAGTTGGTCAATCACACGTGATAGGGTTTCTAAACTAGGGTTGAGAGTTGTAGATCTTATCCAAGGGACCAAAAGCTAAAGGACAATTGAGCTAGTGGGAGAAGGAAGAAGGATTTGAATCAAGAAGGCTTATGACTTGGTCTTGGAGAGGTTGTTGTGTCAAGGGTCTTGGTCTTGGTATTCTTCAACTGAAGTCCCTATAAGAATAAGAATTTGTTTTGGGTTTTCCTCTCAAGTTGGAGAGGTTTTGGCCTTGGTTGATCACCTACATCGTGTGTATCTTGTCTCCTTATTGTTTATACTTTGGTAGTTTTTTGATGAAGAAGAACACTATAATAATCTAATTAAAGAGAAGAACTTAATCTAAAGAAACACAAAAGTATTCACAAGCAGTTACCATTATAAGAGAAATCACCTAATTATTATGCCCTAGATTTTTTAACATGGTATCATAGTTAAGGTGAAAAAAATCAAGGAAAGGGCATCTCATCAAGGGACACTCAAGCATTCAAGGTCAAAATTTCAAGGAAGGCATCAAAGCAAATCTAGAAGATCAGCTTGAAGTCTAGATCTACAAAAGTGTCAAAACACTAGATCAAAGAAAAATTCTACACCCGAAGAAGTCTTGGATCCTCAAGTCATCATCTAAAGACCATAAAGACCCTACTCAAGTTGAAGAAATCTACAAATCAAAGTAACTTGAAGACTACTCATCCAAGAGAAGCAAGATCAAGCATGTTTTCATCATCATCAAAAGTTTTAAGGCAATCCCCCTCTCGTTGAAATAAGAAAATACTTATTGTTAAAGAAGATCATCCAAGAAGCATCAAGACATCATCAAGAAGTCATCATCAATCGTCATAAATAAGGACATCATCGTTAAAGGATCTAAATTAATCTCCCTCCCTGTGGAGTCAAGGATCACTCTTGAAGAGAAGTATCTTCATCATGGAGAAGTTATCTATTATCTATATCATCATCAAATTCAAGGAAGCAACAAGTGGAAGAAGCATCTTCACAAGTAAGTATAATTATGTCTTCATCTAAATCTGTCAAAATGTATTTTTGCAAGGAAAGTGACAAATTGGTTGGGGCTTCAAACTTTCTTGCATGGAAGAAGAGGATATATCTGAATCTCATTGAAAATGAGGTCATGGAACATGTTAAAGGCTCAATCACCAAACCTCCAAAATAATATGCTCAAGCACTTGTAAGATTTATGAAAGGGGAAGTAAGGTATTAAAGGATTCTCATAGAATCCATTAAGGATCCCCTCGTTCCATATGTATCTAAACTCAAAACTTCAAAATAAATATATGACAAACTCGTAGAGTTGTTTTCTGTAAACACTGGAGGAGAAGTTATCTAATTAAAGAAATAACTCTACAAGTTAAGGATATCAAAAGAAGAAGGAATAACGTCATACTTTATGAGGATATCTAAAATAAGGGACTAACTTCAAGATCTGGGAGAAATAATGTCTGACAAAGAGATGACCAGCATAATACTAAATGCACTACTAGAGGAATGGGGTAACTTTACTTCAAGCATTTATGGGAAGCAACAAGCTACTCCATTCAAGAATCTATGGTCACTATGCAAGATTGAACAAACCATGTTGAAGGAAAAAACTGATGTAGGATCAAGTGAGCAAAATCAAGTGTATGCTACAATGACAAAAAGAAAGGGGAAGTTTGGAAAATTTGGACCCATAAAAAAGAATAAGAGCATGGCTAAGATTCAATGCTATGGTAAAGGATATGGGAATTACAAGAGATATTGTCATAATTTCAAGAAGGACAATAACAAAAGTGGAAGATAAGAAGCCCATATCACTGAAGAAGTGGAGGAAGCTAAAAAGAAGATATCTAAGAGAGAGGAAGTAAAAGATCTCTACTATGACTGAGATAGTCTTCCTCACCTAGTTCTTTTCAAGTTTTTGTCTTCAATTTTTCTATTGTAAGAAATGAATATCATGAGTCACTAAGAAAGAATGATAGGATGCATCATGGCATCATAGAAGCATTAAAAGCAAGGGCTCATGACATCATAATAGAGAAGCATGAAAGATAGTTGAAATAGAAGTCTATGGAAATCACCCATGGAAGGATATAGCTCTTGGTAACCTCATTAAGAACATAAGTGGCACTTGTGGGGAAGAGAAAAAGTCATCTAGTACAAAGCTCATCATACATCAGTCAAAAGGAAACATTTGCTTAATAAGGATACTCAAGATCCTCTATTGGAATTTTCATTGGAAGATTCATCGTTTGAAAGGAAGCAAGTGTTTCATCAAATTCCAACTTGTGGGGATTCATGGGATAATGGAATGATGTCAAAAGAAGTGAAGCAGGTTAATGAATTGAAGTTATTTCAATCAAGGAAGTTGTTGAATGAAGTCTAGATAACCTAAAGGAAAATGAGGTATGTATGCTTGTATTGATAAAATAGAGTCATGTCATATGGTTGCAGGTAACATGGATAAATGCTTTATATCAAGAGCCTGATTAGAAGAAAGGATCTCCTCCTTTGAAAAGATGCAAGAAGGCATGGATCACACATTGTCTAGATTAAATAAATATAATATGTCCTCATATAAAATATGAGGTGGTTGACAATAATTAGAGGAACTCTGATTGGAAGTTCCTGAGAAGAAAATGTGTGAAGAAAGGAAGGAAGAGATCACAAAATATGAAACTATGGAGAAGGAAATCAACATCCAAGGACTGGAAGATTTGACTATGATATATCCATGAAAGATATGAAGACCCTAACGAAGTCTAAAAAAAATAAAAATGCAAGAAGGCATGGGTCACACATTCTCTTGATTAACTAAATATAATATGTCCTCATATAAAATATGAGGTCGTTGACAATAATTAGAGGAACTCTGATTGGAAGTTCCTCAAAAGAAATGTGTGAAGAAAGGAAGGAAGAGATCATGCAATATGCAACTATGGAGAAGGAAATCAACATCCAAGGACTGGAAGATTTGACTATGATATCCATGAAAGATATGAAGACCTTGATGAAGTCTTTAAAAAAAAAATAGAGAGGACCCTTGACAGTATATATCTTTTGGAGATGTGTCAATATGTATGTAGGATGTTGATGCAAATAGGAATATGATGTGATGAAAGACAACCACAAAGGTAATTTTGATTTAATGTCCATTTCTTAACTTTAAATAAATATTTGGATGAGCTTATGCAGGGATGCAAGGGGAAGATCTATGAATGTCTTCCACCACTAATGACCATGAAGCAGGATGAAAGATCCTTAAGGAAACGTGGCATGAAGGAAGACCAGATATGAACTAATGGATCACTTTTAAATGAAATAAATGATAATACGAATAACTCATGGATGAAAGTGATGGATGGTATGTATCCTATGAAGAAGTCCCAAAAGATGTAGACTCTATGAAAAAGAAGAAATTCATGACATCAAAGGACAAAGTTCTACAAGCAGTTGGTCATCCCATGATCTCCACCTAAAGATATGTTGGAGTCAAGTCCCTAGTTAAGAGGGAGCTTGGGTACATTCCTTTTTATAGGAATGGATACATTCCTTCAGCGGAATGGTATGTCCTCCCTAATAAGAGAGGGAGAGATAAACACATCATTCTTATCTTCACCTAGGAAGACAGAAGGGAGGATTGGGTAAACATATAGCATCTAATACACTTTGAGTATTGGGAATCCAAGATAAGAATAGTCTTGTTGGAACACACTCTAAGAACTCGAGTAGGGTATGCTCCAAGAGAGACAATGATCAGGGTGTATGTACATCATTGGTCTCGCTAGCATTAAGCTCTATTCTTGTGGAGAGATAGATTTGTTAGTAAAGGCCTTACTATATGAAAATGAAGGATGATATGATGCTATACAGATGGGTTACCAACCTGACTCTTCTTATGAGAATTCTTCAGATTGAGAATGTCCAAGAACCTTGTATGGATTATGAATACCTCCCTAGTTAAGAGGTAGTGTTGAAAAATGTAACTAGGTTCGGTCTTCATAATGACATTTGTAATTATGATTTTATGTAATTGATGTAAAAAAAAAATGTAATGCTTGAATCATGGGTTTCATGATCAAGGAATTTTATTTTTAGTTGAAGTTCCCATTGTGAGCCTTTAGGGTTGGTAATCAAGTCATAAAGTCTAGGAAGTCAATGTCATGTATTGAAGACATGTTACATATTGTAAAAAGTAATTTTAATTGTGTCAATAACCCTCAAAGACCTTGTCACAAACTATTACTCATGTCGGCCTTCTAAAAGGATGAAGATGTTTCTAGACAAGCATGTCAGCCTATGTGCAAGGAAAAGTTAGCTTATTTTGAGTGACTTTCCACTATATATAAAGATGACTCGGCCTCCATTTGAAGACTCATTCAATCAACCATCAAATGAATAAAAAGGAGAGCAAATATCACAAGAAGAGAAATCTCATCCATCAAACAAATTTGAAGAGAAATCTGAGTTGTTTTTGGGGTTGTTTTAGAGATAATACCTCCAAACGTGCAAAGGAAGGAAGAACCATCTACTGGAGAAAAGGTCGAAGGTCTTACTAATGTCCAAGGGTTGAATAAAGGAGGAAAATAAGGAAGATTAGAATCTGAATTGTAATAAGAAGTCATACCATCCAAGCGAAGAAAATCAAGGTTCAATAGTTGGTCAATCACACATACTAGGGTTTCTAAAGTAGGGTCGAGAGTTTCATATCTGATCCAAGTGACTGAAATATGAAGGATAGCCAAGGTAGTGGCAAAAGGAAGAATTTTGACCATTGTTGACTCAAGGAAGAAGAATTTGAATCAATAGGGCTTGTGCTTTGGTCTTGGAGATGTTGTTGTGTCAAGGGTCTTGGTCTTGGTAATTGTCAATTGAAGTCTCTATAAGAAGAAGAATGTGTTTTGGGTTTCCCTCTCAATTGGGAGAGGTTTTTCCCTAGCTAATTGCCTACATTATGTGTCTATTGTCTCCTTATTATTTATGCTCTGGTAGTTGTTTGATGAAGAAGAACACTATAATAATCTAAGCAAATAGAAGAACCTAATCTAAAGAAACACAAAAGCATTCAAAAGCAGTTATCATTATAATAGAAATCACCTAATTGTTATGCCCTAGATTTTTCAACACTCACTATGTTTGTGCAATATGCAGTTTTGGAAGGACCGGATAGTTGATTCCGCAGTTGAGAAAGTCAAGGACTTATACATGGCTTAATTGTTGACTGAGAACGTGAATGTGTAGTTGAGGCCCAACTTGGCAAAGATTGCGCAGTTAGCAAGAGTATGAGGCAGGGACTAGGGATAGGGATTGTGCAATGCACAGTTCTTGGAGGCAGTGACTGCGCAATGTGTAGTTCCAAGAGGCTAACATGGCTTACTAGGGCTTGAGACTTCGCAGTGTGTAGTCAAGGAAGGCAATATGAGGAGTGCTTCGTTAGGAACCAGAAAGCTTCAAAAATTTACTAAGTGTGGGATCAGTGAAGTAGAAAGATAAAATCGGGAACATGACTTGACCATGATCACACACTCATAAATGATCAACCACGTGAAATTGAAACACTTAACACATATAATCCACATACATCCATTGAAACGATTGAAACGACATCAAAATGACACTTACATCCAATTGCGACACTTCATATACACTCTGCAACATTAGTGTCGAATGCAAAAAGAAAATGGGCAATAATTTGGAAATAAGTCTAATACATATTTCTATGATAGATAGAAGCCATAATTACAAGATAAAACGCCAAATTTACCACTTAAAGATGTGTTATAACTCCCTTTCACAAAGAGTGACACTTGTGACAATAAGAATAAGTGAAACCGACACTTGCAAAAGCTAAAGGAAGTGAAAGTGACACATGCAAAAGATAAAGAAAGAAAAAGTGACACTTTTGAAAGTGAAAGCAAACAAAAACAACAATCACAAAAGTGAAAGTGGCACTTATCAAATCAATTCTACATGATTCAAATGGCATAGTGAAGAATATATATCATTATTTCCAAAATGCCTCACAACAAAAGAATGAATACACTCAGTAAGCAACCATAAAGCTCTAATATGACGCATGAAGATGAGGAAGAAATGCAATATGATATATCAAAATTACAAGATCAAGTGCAACAAATTTCACTCTCACAAAGAGTAACCAAAAATGAAATGGAAGTGATGATGAATGTTATCATGGATGGTTTAGAATAATAAATAAAAATGGACATGGAAGGTTTGAAGGATGGTTTAGAAATAAAAATGGAAGGTTTGAAGGATGGTCTAAAAGCATAATAGAAGGTTTGAAGGAAGGTTTGACAAAGTTGCTACAATAAATGCTTCCTATTGGTGACAAGGTATTCCATGAAACTCATGATGAAAATAAAAGGAATTTTAATCATGATTTTAGATACTTAACTTTGGGTTGAAGACCAACCACGTCCCAAAAATCGATATGAGGAAGTTTGATGGAAAGGATCTGGTAACATGGATACGACACATGGAGCAATATTTTGATCTACATGATGTGCAACCCTCACAAAAGGTACGTATTACATATTTATATTTAGAACCCAATCAATTTGTATGGTATCGATGGCTTTGTTCTCGTAAACCACTTTTCACTTGGTCAATTTTTACGAAGGAAATGATAACACATTATGACGATACAAAGAGAAAAACCTTCTTTATCCAATTCATAAATCTCAAACAAAAAGGTTCAATGGCGGAGCATAGTGAGGACTTCCAAAAATTGAATATCTTGGTAACTGATATTCCATAGGAGCATAGGATTGAGGTCTTCATATGGAATTTAAAGGATAACATCCAATATGAGGTTCACCTTTGGGAACCTTATCCATTAGAGAAGTCATTCAAGGTGGCAAGAAAAGTTGAAAGGAAAATTATGGCAACAAGGAAGTCTACCACTCAAGGGTGACCCATTTCTTTTGAAACTCGTCCAATCAAGGGAAAGTATTTACACAAACCTATTTATGATAAGCAAATGTTGGCAATATTACATGCACTAAAGCAATGGAAACCTTACCTAATGGGAAGACACTTCAAGATAAAAACATATCATGATAGCCTTAAATACTTTTTGGAACAAAGATTTCTTCAGGAAGAGTAGCGAAAATGTGTCACAAAGATGTTGGGTGATGAAATTGAAATCATCTACAAAAAGGGAAGCAAAATGTTGTTCTATATGCACTCTCAAGAAAGGATGAGGATGTGGAAGCATTTCTCTATGTCATTTCTATTTTCCAACCTGATTGGATCACTGAAGCAAGGGATGAATGGAAAAATGATGAAGATGTGTGGACACTCATTCAAAAGTTGCAGCAAGATCCCAGTACATATGATAAATTTATCTGGAAAAATGATTCATTATGGTACAGAGATTTCTTATATCTATGTAATAATTCTCAACTCAAATAAAATATTCTTTTGGAATTGCATCCGTACCCTTTAGGAGGGCACTCATTATTTTTAAAAACTTACCATAGGGTTAAGAAGGATTTTTTTTGGGATGGCCTTAAATCTGATATTCAGAATTTTGTGGCAGAATGTTTGGTTTGCCAACAAAATAAAATTGAGACAATTAAGACCTTAATTCCATTACAATCATTAGCCATTCCAAGCCAACATTGGGAGGAGGTCTCAATGGATTTTATCACAGGTTTACCCAAGTTTGAATGAAAGAGTGTTATCATGGTGGTAGTTGATAGGCTTATTAAGTATGCAAAATTTTGTGCATTTTCTCACCCTTTTAAATCCAGTACAATTGCCATTGCATTTATCGAAACAATTCAAAAGATACAAGGTAACCTAGACATTATTATAACTGACAGAGATCCCATTTTCATTAGAAATTTTTGGGCAAAGTTATTTTCTTGTCTTGGTGCTCAATTAGCACATAGCCCATCTTATCATCCTAAATCTGATGGGAAAATTGAGATAGTGAACAAATGTTTGGAAGGATATCTTTGTTTCTTTGTATCTAATAAACAAACGCAATGGGTCAGTGGCTACCTTTGGCTGAATGGTGGTATAACACTTCCTTACATGTTGCAGAAAAAAAATGACACCATCTATGGCACTTGATGGATATCATCTACCATCCATCACATCATATTTAAGAGAAAATTCTAAGGTTCTGTTGATGCCTCAAAAATCGCTGCAACAACATGGGGGAAAACCACCCGATCAGGGACTTGAATACCGTCCCTTATCTGTTTGGATTAGTGGCTCCAACTAGTTTAACTAGGTCTAGTTACCTTCTCTCAATCTCTAATGACTTAAAATATGACTATCATTCATCAATGGAGAAGAGACATCAGATCAGCTCTCTTGCTGATTAGGCAAGAGAGTGATCCTTAAGCTGATCTAGGGCTCAACCAAGCCATGACTAGGTTATGACTTACAATTAGCCTAACTTATTCTAACCTAACTAAGTTTATGGTATTAAGTTAATATTAATTGTTAATCTTATATGATACTATGATAATGTTATCACTATGAAACTTGTTAGTTTAATACTATTTATTAATCCTAAAGTAACGCTATGTTAGTACTACACTATCATTAAAGTCATGTTAGGTACTAGAGTATTTCATATTTATCTCACATGTCAAATCTAAACTAATATATCCTATGATATTATACTAATTAACTAATTATACTATATAAAGAAATATACCTTATAATATACTAATACTATTCTATAATAAAATCACTTATACTATAATATATTCCTAAATATCACTAATATAGTTCTAACAATAATACTAAATATTTAATCTAGTTTATTATAAGATTATAATATATCTATGATAAACTGTAAAATGAATGTTAATTAAACTAAATAATGTTATTATTATTCTAAGGAAACATTTAATTAAAATAAGATCTAGTTAAATACACTACCTAATTAAAATTAAAATTATTCTAATTCCCTTAAGTTATTATTATTTATTGAAAGTTAATGTTAGAAAACTAATTAGTAATTAGTATGCTAAAGTTAACTCTAAAAAGATAAGAAAAGTAATTTCAAATGTTAAGTGTTATTGATTAAAAATTAATTAATTAATTAATATACAATATATTACATTAATCCTCATGATTGATTTTTTTTTTTTAGTGTTTTGAATAAAGATTAAAATCAAGAAGTTCAATTGATATAAGGGTTCAATCATGCCACTCAGGACTAGGATTTTTGCCTCCAAAGAAAGAGGACTTTATGCAAAATTAATTTGCAAATGCAAAACTAATTTAAAAGGAAGATCCTATCTCGAACTAGAATGGGACAGCCCTCTCCTAATATGAGAGCAAATTAAATAAAACAAGGGGAAGAACTGGTTTATGAATGAATTCACCATGTGGTTTCCATTAACTAAATGAAATAGTTCATTTTAACTAATGGAATAAAAACAAAATACATTTGCGATTAAATGATAAATAGTTATCATTTATATTCAATGAATTCAATGAATTCATTATAGATTCGATCTCATTCTGCCTTCTGGAGATAGCTCTCAGTGAAGCTTCAACAACATATCAAAATTGAACCAACAATAGTGTTAGATATCAACAAGAAATATTATTTAGAATAAAAATTGAAATCAATTATAAAATTTTGACAAAAATATAAAAATTCAGCATTCCGATAATAGTACACAAGAATGAGAATTTATTTAAAACAGTGCCAAAACTTCTTACAAAATATGCAGCCTTTAAGAATTTCAGACCTATGATCTTAATCCCTGCAATAGTGCTAAGCAATTAAACAAGGCCAAAAACCCTATTTCATTATCTACAATCATTCTCTCTGTGCAAAGCAGAAGTGCATAAGCACAAAATGAATTAAGAGTAGAAAATCCCCTCGCCTGGAACGCAACTCCTCATGTGCTTGGATTTGAATCGCCCTCCTCCCTCACTGGAACGCAACTCCTCCTTCTTATATAGCCGTACAAACTCATTTGTTTTCTTCTCCTTGAGCTAAGGCTTCAAATCCTCCATTATTCCTCATCTTTAGATTCCAAGATTTTTTGTTTCCAGAACTTTGGTGTGGAACCAAAAGATGGAGGCAATCCACATGTAATTTGTGCTGGTTTAATCTGCATATAATCTGTGAATTGGGAGTGAACTGATGTACCATGCTTACATGTTAAGGCATCCAAGAAAAATGGCATAATATCTTATAACTCTTGGACTTCTTCGTGGTGCTGAAATGTGGCCATGACAGGCAGATGCATGAATTTGCATAAATAATTTCTTACTCATAAATTAATAAATTAGGCACCTAACAAACAAACAAATTGTTTGCTATTTTCAATCCTTTGCCTGATTTGAGCACTTAGAGCATGTTGGAAGATAAGATAATGGAGATTTGAAGACAAATGGATGAGGAGGGCCGTGAAGTTTTTGATAAAAAGGGTCGTGGACTGGCGGTGCCTTAAAAATGGTTATAGTTAGCCTGACGTGACATTCCAGCCCAACTAGTCCAGGCCATCAAAAATGTGAGTTGGTTTAAATTTTAATACATCAAAGCCTTTACGAAATTGTTGATTTCCCTGCAAACATGGAAGAATCGATTATTAATAATTGACTTGGATCCCATGCTAAAATAAATCTGAAATATATTTCAAATCTCCCATCCACTACGTAAACAGTTGAGCGGATCTTTGAGCCCTTTTTTTTAGAATGTCAAAGCTAAAATTGTTGATTTCCATTCTAAAAAATGTTTTTTGGGATTTTATTTTGTTTTAAGAAGAATTTAGTATATTTACAATATTCAAAATAAAATGTTTTATTTTTTTGGATTTTGATGTTTTAAATAAAGAAAACAAATATAGTTTTAAATTAATCTAATGATTTTATAAATTATTAAAATAATGAAGTTATATTCATTTATGTACAAGCTATAAAAAATGGATATTATGGTAAATTAATGATTCACTCCTTTATTAATGGATATGTCAAACCAAGTGAAGGAGATAAACAGTCAATATACGTAAACGTGGAATGCAAAATGATGTGCCAAGTCATGTGGAGGAAATACCAACCAATAAAATCAAATACCAAATGCAAGGTGATGTGGCAACCGAAGATGCCACTTTGTCTTTAATTGATCATTTATGAAAATATTTCTATGAATGCAAAAGGCAACAAGGAGGTGCAAAATATGATCAAAACCAACATGATCGTACAACTGTGAGGCAAGTGGTAAAGATTCAAAAAGTCAAGAATTTTTTCCAAAATGCCAATAAATAAGGGAGTTGGAAAATGAAGGGTTCCTGTGATAAATATTCACAAAAATCTAAAATCAAACAAATGGGGTAATATACAAAATAAATGACCAAAGCGGCCAAAACACATCCAATCTTCAAATAAGTGTATTTCACAACAACTAATCCAAAATGAGGTCAAAACAAATTAATATAGACAGATAAGGAAAAATCAAACTCATTTAGGCCTTTCCTCATTTTCAAATTCCAAAAATAGTACTATTAAGAGATCGGTTAAAAGGGTCCCCATTTTTCATTTATAAGTGAAAAATGGGGGGGTTGTGTTTCACCACAACAGGTTCAAGCAGTGGAATATCACATCGAGCATCAAAATTAAGTTCTCCAACTCTTAAAGGATAACCTCATTATGGCTTAGAATCAAATGAAACAATAGGCATATCAACATCGCAGTGAAAGAATTTTTTATGTAGGAGACTGGGTATTTTTAAGTCTACAACCATACAAACAAATGCCTTTAAAGCAAGCTAAATAGTATAATAAATTATCACCCAAGTATTGTGGTCCTTACAAAGTGTTACAAAAAATTGGTATTATGGCATACAAATTGGAGTTGCTTGCATCTTCCCGAGTACACCCAGTTTTCCATGTTTCATGCTTAAATAAGGTTATCAATGACAAGCTCCCAGTTCAAACAGTATTGCCAAAACTTGACGTAGAAGGAAAAATCATATTGGAGCCTCAAGCAGTCACATAAACAAGAAATCAATAGCTACAAAATCGATCAATTTCAAAGTATCTCATTAAGTGGAAGAACTTACCTGCTGAAGATTCCACATGGCAGGATGAGAATTTTATAAAGAAGCATCTATAATTACTCAAACATTGAGGACAACACTTTTTTTAAAGGAGAGGGGCATGTTAGGTCCCTGTATTACTAGTGTAGCCCCCTTATTGTTATTATTAGTGTATCCCCCTATTGTCATTGGTTTGCCCATGTAAACCCCATATTGTTATTATTGCGCCCCATAGAAGCCCACTATTGTTATTGTTGTGCCCTTACATTATTATTTTTATGTAGGCTCTGATTATATTGTGACCCCTAAGACTCCTATATAAATAAAGGAGGTCTTGTCATTTGTATCATCCAAGAATTGTTCATTTATGAAATGTAAAGGAGGTTTTCCCCTCAAAGAGGATAATTTTTAAGTCGTTGATATATCTTTTCTTCTTTTTTTGTGAGTTGGTTGCATAACACTAAATCACACGCACCCAAAAGTGACAGTGTAGAAGACTCACTAGGATGATGGCACACTTGCAACTAAGAGTGAGAGAGATTGTCAACTAGAATTGCACACTGAATATCCATGTGGATTGTGTAGTCACTTTCCCTGTCAATTGCGGAGACACTGTCATAAGGGGCTGTTCAATGTTCGAGAGTTGGACAATGTCTCACACTAAAGTTTACGTAATCATTGCTACCAATGACTACACATGCACTATCTTCCAAGACTGCGCAATGCATGTTGTTATGCAGAATTTACGATTGCGGACAAAAGTATATTCCCTAGAACTAGTGGACTGGTTCAGAAAAACAAACAGCAAAGAATAAAAAGTTTCCCTTAGATAAATTGAAGAATGGAAAGAGGCTTACTTGGAATCTATCATAAGCTTTACTTTCCTCCTGACTTGTAAGCTCCAATCGTAGCTCTGATTGCTATAATTAGAACATGCACATACAAATTGTTGGGTGTGGAGCCTGATTAGCTTCTTTATTAATAGGTATCGCCGCATTGGACCCCAATTCGTAATGTGGCGACAATGCCGCCCGTAAATGTGCGCCACCAAGGGGGGGGCGATGAGCCCCCCTTTGGCAGGGGATCAGGGGCAGCGCCCCCAAAGCTAAAAATAGATGTAAATTTACCTTGTAAAATGTTGTAATTTCGTAGTCAATCTAGTTCGTTCATTAGGCAAAAATATGACGGTAGAAGTTATGTTTAATTTAGGTTTTTTTCCCTAGAAGGAAACCCCTCGCTATATATGAAGGAATTTTATTGCATCTATGTAGATCTGCATTCTAAGCGAGAAAGAGAGAGGAGATTGTGTGAGATCAAAGAGAGAATTACAGCACATCCGTTGTAGGTTGTATCTCTTCATTTTGTTGGATAATATAAAAGGAAGGACTGGTTGTTTCTCTGTGGAAATAGCCCAAATTGGGTGAACCACCTATATCTACGTCTCTCTTGTTTTATGCATTCTCTGTGTTTATATTTCTGCAGTATATTTTATGTGTTCCATTGCTATGTAATATATAATTTTCTAACACAAACAAAACAATCCAAAGATCCACAACGTCTATGTAGCATAATTCAATTACTCTATTCAATGGATCAGCAAAGCATTGAAATACAAGAATGTAAAAGTAACATAACACATATAGGAAAATGACATACTCTTTGTTTTAATATGAATAGGAGAGAGTTTACAACCAAGAATAATAGTTGATCGTGTAGAGATCTCCCCAAGTTGACTTGTCCTTCCTTGTCACAAAGCACACCTCAATGTCACCCTAATGCATGAAGATGATGACTCTCTTAGATTCAAGGTAGCAGCATGAGGGCATGATTAGTCCCCAGAAGCCAACCCTGATGTTTTAGATGGCAGTAAATTTATAGGAGAGGGATGGTATTTTAGGAATTCTTATCCATTTACCAATTTAGGCTTGAGATCCACTTAAAATGGGAGGATGAACTGAAGGGATAAGAGGTGAAATCTCCAAGGAAGCTTCTGGATCCTTTTTATTTTTCCCAAATTTTGGAATCAGTGCACCCCCAGCAAGGAGCAAGTTGTTACTGATCAGTGTTGGTGCAGAATGGAGCAACCTAGAACATAGGTCTCTAAAGGGGCAGGGTGCACTGGGCCTTAAAAGCACTAATTCAAAGCAGTCAGACCCATAAACTCATGGATTTGGTCATGCTTAGGGATTTGTGTAGGGATGATGACAACATGTTCACGGATGGTGATTGGTCTATTTTGTAGGCCTATTGACCAGATGTGACAAAATGGCATATAACAGACCACCCCCTAAAGCGCAAAGTCAAAAACGACAGCTAATGATTGAAGTGATTTGCCTTGTGACAAGTTTGGATCAAGAATAATTGGTGAGATCATCATCTATTACAATACATTTTATCATGATATCTTTGTTGAGGAAGGCATGCCCATGCTCATCACATAATAAAACATTACATGTACAATGATCAAGAAGTCACATCCATTGATGTCAAGATGTGGATCCATGATTGGACGACTCTCTCTATGATCATAGCCATCATGCTTTGTAATCTTGCATTAATTCTGAAAGCGCAACCCAAATGGATAGAACTGGATTTGGGGTCTTCTATCTCATTCACTTGATCTCTTAATGTATGAGTCTAACCATGCGAATAAATAAGTTGGAGTTCAACATGGCAGACACCATCTGATTACTGCCCAATGATGTAAGTCATTAATAGACGCGACAGAAAGCACTGATGATGCTAATGGCTCTCAAGGTACAATTATACAATATGTATGGTGTGAATCAATTAATTGAAGTCGAACACCACACAAAATATTTGATCGAAGGCCAATGACAAAAACTTGTTGTCAAGAGAGAGTAAACATGTCATTGATGTATACAAGACCTAAGGTAATGAAGGAAGAGTTTCTAAGTCAACTTCTTGGATAATGAGTTCATGTCGACAAGAAGCGACCTATTGTAGGAGGGCCTTGATGTATCCCCCATCAACGACATGAAACGTGTATCATGATTTGGGATGGAATGATGTTTATGTGAAATAAGTTCAGGGGTGGCAGACATGGAATGAAGGCTTAAGAGTATCATAGCAAATATTAACTGAAGGACTTCTCTTGAACATATCGACAACACTAAATGGACTTGGCAGTATTGACCCAAAACTGAAAGAAGAGGCTTTGATATGGTGTGATGAACCAAAAGACAAACATATTTACCAACCTAACAACCACTGAGATGAAGTGGAAAAGTGTCATGTTCAAGAGAAACTTGCTGCCATTAATAGGTAGAGTACCCTATTTTCCCAATTTCCTCAACCATTTATCTTCAGTACCTCTTTATTTATCTTAAACAGGTATGAGTAATGTTTTCAGTTTTTGTGCAGAATATTGAATTTTCAGGGATAATTGATCATTTTCAAGAAAGAGCATACTTTTTCACTTTTTCGGACTCTCCCAAAACTTACGAAAAAGCGAAACATTGGAGTCCTCTTTAAGTTCTTTTCCGACTCGTAAAATATGAAAAGATTGCCGAGTTTTTCCCTTTTAAACTCGTTAAATAGAATTAAAAAGGCAGTCCACTTACATCTCTTTTATGACCGTATAAACATGAAAAGATCGTCGTACTTTTGTCTTTTCAAGTTCGATATTGGTTTTAAAACGATGTGTCTTCGATCGCTTTTTTACTTTTTCAGATTGGGGCCACTAATTATGAAAAGTACTCCTTGATTGTAATGGTCAAGTAGTTCTCTCAAGTATTATTTTATACTTTTTTGGGCTTGGGGGACACAAATTTACGAAAAAGGACACCCATGGAGTTTCCTTAAGTTTTTCTTCTGACTCCCTAGAATTGAAAAACACCGAGTTTTTCCTATACTGGACTCATTAAAATTTAACAGTAAAGGACCTATTTGATTTTAAACAAGAACGAACCACTCCTTCTTAGGGTTCGAATTTTAAACTAAGTTGGACTCATCCGAAGGATGAGCTTATAACCAAGCAAATGTTATCCTCCTCAAGCTTGTCAAAAATAAAGAGGTACTTGCCAGAAATGGTGGGGGAAAAGAGAGAAAATGAACTTGTTTGTTATACCTTGTGTTTTAGAAAAACAATTAACAACTCTTGAACATGACACTTTTGTTTACCTAGGTTGGGAAATCCTTTGCCTAACAGTTAATCAAACCATATTGAAAGTCTTCAACCGGTTTCTGGGTATTAGCTTTGGGTCAATTGTCACCAAACCAACTGCAGTGTCGTTATGTGTTCAAGAGGTCAGTTCAAATAAACCATTCATTTGCAAAATATTTGTCATCCATTTTGACCATCCCTGAGTTAGTCCTTGCCAAATATATTCTTCAAAACTTGATCTATGATTTTGTGTTGTGGCTTGCCTACGACAGATCACTTTCTATCGACTTCGGCTCATTATCTAGAAATATGATCTAGAAATCATCAGTACCTTGGAATCTGCATGCCCTAATGGCAGGTTTCTCGCCTTCGACGACAAGTTGCATCATTGACCTTCGATCAAAGGATTCTATGACATGTTCAACATTAGCTCCTTTTCACATTTCATGGATTGTACTGAGTACTTTGAGATCCATTGACATTACTGGTGGTTTCTCTCACACTTGTTAACAGTTCACATCATTGACTGGTAATCAAGTGGTTTCTACCATGTTCAACTTCGACACATTCATTCACATGGATAGAATTTGTACTAGTTCGGGAAGCAGAAATCAAGACCCTGGATCTAGTTTCTACCATCCAGGCTGCGAGGAATTTTGTTATTCATTATACAGTGGACTATTCATAAATAGATGGTTGCGCCCATACTGTGTCTACATATGTCTATACTCGTGATGTATTACAAAATCATTCCTGTATCAGAACAGTTTAGTTAGTTTTCTAGTCAGTTTTGATCTGAGTATGGGAATTCCTACCTCACCGATGATATGTTCATTTTATATTTTGCATTGAATGTTTTTACAAGTTCTGACTGGGGTGTCCACAAGATGATCCTTGAAATGATAAACTACTTCACTCTTCTTAGATGACAAATTCTATCTTCATCTATTACAAACTTCGCACTTTAGGGGCAATCTGTTGCACAAAAATTGCCACCTTGACATTCTGCAATCTGTGTGAGTCCATCACCACTCATACTTTCCTCCTTTGCAAGTCTTAAGCCTCAATTCTTCATATCAAGCCTTGAAAATAAGAGAAAGCCCTCCAAAGTCTATAAAACTTTGGTTCCGCACTTTCTCTTAGCATTACCGGCAATCCCACACCTAATGGTCATGTCCCCTGCGCACCTGACCACTCTGTCTCTGTGTTATGGATGTGGACCCCTGTAAAAGTTAAAAAGGCACAAGTATATTCTTAAAAACTCACTTTGAGTCATTTCTGGAAGCTTTTGGAAGGAATCTTGAGGTGGAAAGTTCGCTCCTTTAAGGTTCATGCATCCCATACCTTAAGGAGCTAACCCCTTGATGTAAGGAGCTTATCCCTTTGAAGGAGGACTCTATCCCTTCATAAGTGGACCTGTAACCTCCTTCCTTTGCACCATAAAATGAAGCATTGGGTTCGTTACTTAAGAGGTTAAAAGCTGAATATTTTTGAGGTGAAATGTTGCTGGAACTTAGTCTTCCTAATTGAGATTTTGTGAGGACAGATTACATACCTCTTTGAACTCATTTGGAAGAGTGTGAGGCTTGTCAAAGTAAAGGATATTCCTGTTTTGGACCCTGGGAAGAACTTGTACAACATCAAGGCACCAAACGTTGTAAGGTTCTTCTATTTCAAAGTTAATACAAATAAGTTTATTTTTCTCAATAAGCTGTGTTTTATGGTTTATTTTATGGATTCGTTGATCACCATAATGAACATGATTTATGATATTAGCTATGCAGGTGTTATTTCAGGTGTGCTTGTTTGTGATTGCAGGTTCTCAAAAGGAAATTCTTTCGGACAGTTGAAGGATGGCTGCTACAAACTAGCGTTGGACTTAAGGTAGGGTCTAAACACCTCTATAGTTTTTATTAATGAATCGTAAATGTTTAGAGAAAGATAGATTTGCTTGTCCTACTTGTTGCTAGATATCTTTTGATACTAGGGAGATCGGCCTTGTCTGCGAGATTGATTTATCTAGCCAACAGCTTGATATTGGATGCGTCATTGGTTAGAGCAAGAGGTATCGGACCTGAAAGTCTGGGTTTGGAGAAATATGATAATTTCTCCATACCACGGGTCAGATGACGTGATCAGTAACAATAACTCATCCGGAATAGAATCACCAGACGTTGTTTCAGTTTCAGCAGTGGGAAGGTCATAAATTAGCTCAACAAAAACTAAGGATTTCTTCGACTTGGATTTGATGAACTCAAAATCGAACTCCTGGAGGATGACAATCCACTTGGAGTACCTTCCCCCCAACAATTATTGTGACATGATGTACATCATGGGGTAGCTATCAGAAACAACCATAGTTTTACGGAGCAGTATATAATGGTGGAACCTTTGGACGGATTGGACAACCACCAAAGCTAACTTTTCAATATGAGTATATTTGATTTCGGTATCATTCAAGTTTAGACTCAAATAATAAATAGTATGTTCAGTCCTTACATCATCCTCTTGGACCAATACCATAGCGATGGTAGTAACTGCAACGACGAGATACAAGAAATAGTCACGTTGGTAATATGGGGGATACAACAAGGATGCTCGAATTAGAACATATTTCAAGGCATCAAACACCTTTTGATCCATGTTGTCGCAATGGAAGGGAACCCATTTTTTTAACAAGCGATTAAATCCCTTGGTCAGTTCAACGTAGTTGGGAATGAACCTCCAAAGAAAGTTATCCTTCCCTTAGAGTCATTGAAGCTGAAGGAGGGAAGAAGGAGCAAGAAGATCTATGATCGACTGGAATTTTAATGGGTCAATACAAAATCCATGTTTTGATAAAACAAAAATAAGAAGTCAACCGAAGCTAACACACAACACACACTTGTGCAGATTGAACCTAATTTTATAGTGTCGACAATGTAAAAAAGATAGCCCTAAGGTGCATTGGATTATCAACATGAAGTTTTGAGTGAGAAAGTAGGTCGTCCAAATATGGTGGTATGATATGTTTTATGTCATGAAAGGCATAATTCATTTCCCTCTAAAACGTAGCCCCAACATTTTTCAATTTCAAAGGGCGCTTTCAATATGCAAATGTGCCCCAGGGACAAATAAATGCAGTTTTATGTTGGTCTATTGGAAGAATGTTGATCTGATTGTAATTGGAAAAACCATCCATAAATGAAAATATTTCACAACCAACACAATCATCAACAATCTGGTCGATGAACAGGGTAGAATAATTATTCTTAGGACAAGTATGATTAATGTCCCAATAATGGACATACACACGATGGTTCTTGGTTTTTTCAAGACAGGAACAATGTTTGACATTGTTGGGTAGCAGAGGCCCCGCGTAATGGTGTTGGGACCCAAAGTCCACAAATTTGGGAAAAAATATGGTAAAGACTCCGCGAAGTGCACGAAGCGCGAATTGTAAGGAGTCAAGTCAAAGGGTTGTCCGCCCAAGAATAATGTAAAATAATAAGAAGTGAGTCAACCTGCCCATGATCCGCAGACCATGGGAATGTATAAATAGAGCAAGGATCTATGGATAGAAATCAGTTTTTGGAGAAGTCTTTGTCTTGGATCTTGTTATTATGGTTGTGTGAAAGTAGTGGTTTCTGCGTCTGTAAGTCCAAGTCAAGGGTGTTGGTAGATAGATAGAGGCTTTGCAGCTGTGTGTGTAGAGGCCTAGTAGAGTCTGCAGCTGTGTGCGTGGACCCTTGCAGCTGAGTGCGTAGGGTAGATCTGGTTGTATTGGTGAAAGATTTTAATAGAGATAAAGGGGTTTCTGAAGTATCGCAGATCTATGCGGAAAAACCAAATAGTAGGGGGACTTATGTATAATAACTAGCAAGATATCGCGTGTATCTTTGAAAGAAATGAAAGTTGGAAGTTTGGCGACAAGTTGGTACTATTGATTCATGCATCTGTTATATGAGTTTAGATCTTTTTATAATTGAGCGCACTGGGTTTTATTCTTAAATGTTTGCTTAAAGACTATAATAAGAAGATCAAAACTATAATAATCTCATTAAGGAGAAAGTACCCCCACGCGGATCTTCACGAAAGCCCGATAATAATTTAGAGTAGCGCAACGCCACATAACGATGCGCGACCCCTCCAGAACACATCAAGACATCCCAAGGGTGTGGAAACCTGGTTCCAACACCCTCCCCTACTACCTCTGGTGAGACCTCAGTATGCGCTCCACGGACTGTTGCCACAAGGGCCGGTAGCTGCGGGATTTGTTTGGATAATAACTCTTCCGAACCTGGGTCAGGCTCCAATAAGCCAACAAATGGTTCTGTTGTCGAGACCAGGATCTACCTAAGGGATGTCTGATGTCGGAACACTGGAACCCTACAAAGAAGAGCTTGAAGATTGGTTGGATCAGAAGCTTCACGATTTCATGGTGCAAGAAAACATAAATCTGTGGATATCCGAAGAAAGGTGGTTCGATCGCTACCTATACATGGAAATCCACGAGATCTTTTTCGCATCCTTCTCGACAGAGCTGTATGAGTGGATCGTGAGGCAAGCTGACAGTGTGGGAAGGTGCGGACTTGATCAACCAATAGTGTGGACTCCAGAGCTGGTGCACAGGCTACAAGCATCTAAAGATAAGATCGCGAGGGCGGTAGATTATTGGCTAGATCGGGTAATAGGAGGGTTCATCACCGAGTTCGCGATAGACACCGCTATAAGTTACAATGAAGCAGAAAGGTGTTTTCTCCAAGGACCACAGGGTAAGTACATCAAATCGTTGAATACTTGGATTAAAATATTGTAATGTGAGAAACGGGTTATGCGAATCCATTGATGTCTCGGGTAATGCGGAGCTGAAGAGGCTACCGAGGGATCGAAGGATTAGAAAACAGTCCCCTGATTTCACGGTAGCGAGAAAGAAGAGGAGCTCGCTAGGTTGTCTCCAAGAAGCGCAGTCCAGTTGATAAACCAATGCATTCCACTGTTACCACATCCACCGACACCATTGCCCGTTTAACCTACATTAACCCCGCCTTCATCAACCACATCTCCACCTACCCCACCCCACCACCTTCAAGGGTTGGAATGGTGAATGCGATCAAGTTACCTATATTTAGGGGCGTAGGAAACGAGGTGACTGATCAGTTTTGGTTTGTGGCAAAGGCAGTATGGGAAGCCCAAGGCATTACGGATGATAACCTTCAAAAGGCCACTTTGGTGAGTACGTTGCAGGATCGCGCACTGACATGGTATATAAAATACTCTAGCGACCACTCGAATGCGGGAATAGCGACAATTCAGGATGCGTTGAACAAAGAATTTAGCCGACCAAAATCGAAAACGCAGTCGATCATCGGGTTCAAGGAGATCGCGATGATGCCTAGTGAAACCCCGTGGGATCTGGATCAGAGATTGAAAAGTACAATCTGTGAGGCGAATATGATGCTGATGGATGCACACCACTGCGCGTGGTTCGTGGTGTCATGACACCATATCTTAGGATGGCGCTATCATAGCAAAAGATCTCAACCCAAGTTGAAGCATTGGAGACAGCGATGAGGTTGCATAAAACTCTAATACAGGATCCGGGGTTGGGAGTTTAGCAAATCCACACGGAACTACAAAACCTAAGCTTAGAAATGTAGAGTTTGAAACAAGATAAAGCACCCCGGTCAGAAGCACACGCAGAGGTATGGTGCATAAAATGTAAAGGCCAGGGCCATGATAAGGATCATTGTCCGATATTCGCAAACTATCAGGCAAGAGGGGGATCAATGCCATTGCGACCAGAGGCTCAAGTAGGGTCGAACGTGGTACCCTTGCTCTGGTGCGCAATCTGTCAAGTGGGAGGAAATCACAACACAAACAATTTTCATCTATTGCCGAAACTGATACAACCCCCTCAGCAGCGATTTTCCAATTTTTGTAGATCAATGGGCCATGACGAACGCAATTGCCAAAGTTATGAGTTGTTGATGGAACGGACACCTGCTTATAGGATGTAGACTGAGGTGCGAGGTCAGGACCCAACTATAGCGATTGCACAAGGCGGATTTCAGGGACGTGGATGGGGACGAGGAGGAATGGGACCTGGACGAGGCTGGGGACAATTAATCTACTACAATTATGGAGGACCTGGGCACTACGTGTGGGATTGCACGAACCCGACCAGAACATGATGCTCGTACTGTTACCAATTCGATCATGACGCATTAGATTGCCCCACACTAATTACACAAATGCGGGAAAAAGGGGTGCTCCAGGCTACTCCCACTCAAAACTTCCAAATGATGAAGGAGAAACTGCGCGAGGAGGATCCTAACGTGAACATGATGCTTAGAAGTGGTGTGACTATAGGAGAAGATAAGGGGAAGCAACCTGAGGATGATGCATGGGTATGCAAGGCCCCTACAAATCAACCTGAATTTGATTTGGAGCGTGCGAAGGAAACATTTATGGAAGCTAAGAAGAGCTACGTGGAGCCTTCTACTTCGGGTAGCACGGATCAGATTGAGCCAGAGTTGGATACTTCTATGTTAACTACTTTCTTAGAGACATGCATGAAACTACTACGTGACACTAGAGCGGTGAAGGGATTGCAAGAATTGATAACCAGATGCGCAGAGTCCGGTGATCCGTGCATGATCAGGAAGTTAGGCAAGCATGCTTTACGCACGGGACAAGAGATGCGGTTGACTGCCCAAATTGGTGACTATGAGATGGATCAAGTCATTATGGATTTGGGCTCAGATGTAAATGTACTACCTAAACA
The DNA here is from genome assembly GCA_000404065.3 of Pinus taeda. Lineage (NCBI taxonomy): Eukaryota > Viridiplantae > Streptophyta > Pinopsida > Pinales > Pinaceae > Pinus > Pinus taeda. Next base: position 80,269 of record APFE030984713.1, read on the forward strand.
TACTTAGGAGTGCATGGGCAAGCCCACACTACAATGGTCTCCTATTCAGTTGTGGATGGCAAACCAACAGAATATCGTGCCCATGGGGAGACTACAAGGAGTCACAATAGATATTGAAGGCGCGAGCACACAAACGGACTTTGAGGTAATAGAAATTGTGGATGATAGTAACCCTTACCTAGCATTATTAGGGATAGACTGGGCCACAGACATGAATGGAGTCATTAATCTAAAAGACTGAAAGATGATATTTGAGAAAAAGTCTATGCACGTAGTCATTCTGCTCGATCTGGCCGAAGGGATGCGCTATAGTGAACCTGTATGCAACGAGGAGAGTGATGAGGACTTGGATCATATCTACCAGATCACCACGCAAGATCAGGATCGAGTGAATCTGACAGTGAATGGGAGAATCTCTTGGGAACACAATAGTTCCTATACATCAGACTCCAATGAAGAGATTGAGCGATGGCAGAACCAATTGCATGAGGTAACAATGCTAAATTGTAATATGATGACTAGATCACTATGCCGTGTAACAATAGAAGCAAGGGAGTGGCCAACCGAGGAGGGTACAATGAAAGAGGAGGAACCAGTAGAGCAATGCAAACTAGTGGGTTTGAAAGAAAAGCAGGGTACACAAACAGGGTCGTCGAGTGCAACAACTGCACAAGGATGGAGTATACACCAAAAGACTAGGGGAAAGTGGCATGAATTTAGGAAGCAGGCACGTGGTTGGAGTGGAGGACAAAAGGGGGTGAGCATCCATCGACAACATAGGGTGCATGGTGTGCTAACGCCTAACCGCATTCGAAGCAAAAACCCGAATTCACCACAGAAATGTAGCTCGCGAGCTGTCTGCAACAAAACCAACAGGAAAGCAAGAGGATGCACGGACAGCCTAAGACGATCCACTAGGACTCTATGGATACTAGAGAGGAGAGGGACCTATGACAGGAGGGAGGCGTAGGTGCGCTTCTTAATCGTAAGACAAGTGGGAACCCAGAATGGGCGTGGTAGCATCAGGCTGCGTGGAACCAATGACAAACAAGTGAAGCAGAGAAGGAAAAGCGCGATGTTAAGGAAAGGAATCAGCAAAATAAAACAGGGCCTTGCACAAGCGGGCCGCACGAATATACACATAAGGAAACCCAGCTTGGCTAGGTCTACCCTGGCAATAAGACGAGTTGTGACCCTATTATCATGGCTGCAACCGCACCATCGGAGGAGTCTACCCCATACAGTAGCACTTCTGGAGCTAACGATTATGAAGGCACTCGAAAGGTGCCTGCAGCCCGGGCTAGCAGGGACGCTGAGACATCACACCTGGGGTGTGACCACCTAACTAGCTATGGAAAGCAAGTCTCAGCGCCCCCCACAGTTGAAAGAAGGCGCGGGACTATAAACAAGTCTGCGAAAGGTCGGCGTGGAAAGAAGGTTCCGTGTAGGGCCAGTCAGATAGCACGATTGCAACTGCGCCAAAAGGGTTGCACTGTCGCATGGAAAGGTTGGCAGGTGACCATTAATGCCACTATTCCTGACAAGAAGTTTCAGCTATGGCAGAGAGGAACAGGCAGCGGGTCATTAAGACAGAATTTCTGAGATAGATACTAAAAGATCTGCCACCTAGAAGATATTAATGAATGGGAAATGGAGAAAAGGGATATATTCAAATTTGTGCGCTTCTATAACACCCTCTAGACAACACTTAGAAAGGTGAGATCTGAACCAGTGATGACCAGCAAACACCCTACTACCAGGCGCCCCATGAGTACCATGGCAAGAACTCGAGCACGGTTCGCGGAAGAGCTGCATCCAACCCAGGAAGAGCCAGATGAAGTGGCTGCAGCCCCCAAGGTTCCAAAGTCCCCACGCACATCACGACCCCGAAAAAAAATAAAATAAAATAAAATAAATAAATAAATAAATAAATAAATAAATAGAGCAGATGATGGGGCTAGTAAGGGTATCACCGAGATTGAGCAAAAGGTTAGCAGCCAAAAAGGGCAAAGCACTCAACACCGAACCTGCCAAGGACAACAAAGATTTGCAAGCCCTGATCGCCCAGATTGAAGCACAGGATGACGAAGAAGAAGATGTGTTCCAAATACCTTCATTACCCCCATATGTTTCTCCATGGAATTGGACGACCAAAATACCAAAGGACCTGGACGCTGCAAAGAGTACGCTACAAACCCTGCTTCTTCTAGATAAGATAAGGTTTGATGGTTTGTCGTTGTGCTGAGTACCAAGTATCAAGTTCGAAGATTGCGATCTAGCAGACAGCGGCAACTTCCCCCAATTTTCCAAATACAAGTTACTACCGGGGAAATGGTTACTAGGTGTGGAAAATGCAGGTTTACTCAATCTGAGGTGGATACCCCACTATCACCACACGACCATCACCATATTTGTGATCCGACAGTTGCTATGTATGATACATGATGGGTATCTTTGGTTGGAAGAGCCGATTCCGATCACAACCGATTTAGTACACTGAATTACGCAGCTGTCGGTTAAAGGGAATGACCCCACAGACATAGCCGAAACAAGTGGCGATGTGGGCCTTGCATAAGCAATGAAGGCTAAATATAAGCTGGAAAAGGGAAAGCGTGGGTATGTGATAGCGAGCATCAACGACCGTGGGGTGCGAATTGCCACCCAGCTACTAGCCAGTAAACTCATGAGGAAATGTCATGTCGATGAGGTGCCAGCCCCTGTTATTGCGCTTGCGGAGCAGTGTGCCGAAGGAGTCCAGCTCAACTGGGCGCAGTTCTTATGCGACGAATTTATGACAAATTGTACGGATGCACAGAAGAAAGGTAATACTTTCCATTATGCATGGTTGCTACTATCAATCCTTATGGTTGCAGGTGAATTGTCGCAAGGTAGCCAGTTTCCCAGCATTGAGCACAACCTACCTAAAGTAGTGTGGTTTACCTCGCTCTAGGCTACAAAGGACGCCACGAGGGCCCGGGAGATCAAGGTATTCTAGATATTCACGGAAGCGAGTATCCAGACATGGATCGCTCGTAGACCGCGGATGTCCTCGACAAACTACAACAATTTCCAAAGCACAACCGAGTTTAAAGCAAACCTGCACAACCTCTATATCTGGGCGCGGAAGAATCCCAAGCGAACATGGGTCAAGCTCCCATTCGTTGCAACTAACGATGCAATTTACAAAGTATTGGCAGCATGGCCTCTAGAATGGCATGCCCCGGACAAAGCCGCTTTAGAAAAGATGGCAGCACAGCAGCGAAAGAAGGAAATCCAGCAGTGACTCAATAAACTGGCGAAAAGGACACATCATGGACAAAAGACCGCTTCGCTGCAAGAGGCGACCTAGGAAGTAATTGTTGAAGAAATCCTAGAGGATCAGGAAATGTCCTTGTAATATGACAACCAGAAGGAATCAGAGATACAGGAACGCACTGGCTTTACAGCAACAATGACCTAAGGCAAAAGGCCATGTAGCAAGGAATCGCCACAGGCACGTAAGAAGTCCAAAACAGCTAAGACTTTGGAGAAAGAATTTATTGACAACAGCGAACCAGAACACAATGTTGCTACCAATGCATGGGAGAAGCTAATGAAAGAGTAGAAAATTGTGTTGGGGGAGCTCAGAGCGCAGCTCCAGACATTACAAGTGCGACCCTCGAGAGGGATGGTACCGAACCTAGTAGATGATACCGCTGCAGCCAAGCAGATGGTGCATAATCACACAATGAACACTTTAGTGTTGTCAGCAGGCGTTGTCTTAACCGAAGCTAAGGTGACATGCAAAGTTGGGGGCTGAATTTGACCACTCTTCCTCGCGAAACCCTCTACCAACTGCAGGATGGTGTAACCGCTGAGCTACGTGCCAGAGAAGGTCGTGCACTCCAACTCTTAATGGAGCATAAGACAAGTCTGGAGAAGATTAGCCTACAGCGTGATGACTTGGTCACCCACAACTAGGATGTGGAACAGGTTGTGGTGGCGGCTTGTCGCAAAATACCAGAGTTGGTTGTCCCAACGGAACTTCCAACAACAAACAAGATCCATTCCATGGCCGTCGGATTCTGTACGGCCCAAGAGGAAGTCGCGAAGGTTTAGTGGGAGTTAAATTTGAAAATCGTGGAGCTAAGACTATAGGCACAACCACCCACACCCCCAGAAGTTTGAGAGCAGTGCCGCGACAAAATTCAAGCAGGGTTGGAAGTCATAAAGCGCGCGGTGCAAGATTGCTCGGGGTTGTTGGATCAGTCCCTATTTACGCTCATATCTCTATAGGATGACCCAACGCTAAAGCAGGTGGAAACAGAAGTGCAGGAGTTACAGCAGGCGTATGACAACGTCTGGGGATCTATACAAACATTTCCCATCATACAATGACTCGCTAGAATGAGGGAGGCCTAGGCTCTCAAGGCACAGGTCAACGCGGCTCGGCAGAAGGAAGTTGTGCTTAAAGAACGCATCCAGCCTTGGCTAGATGAGGCATTTGTAGTCTTTTCCAACATCGAGGGAACATTAGCACACATGTAGGCAGCATATGAACACAGGCAAGCAACGAACTCGAATACTGATACATCGGTGACTCACGTAGAACAGGTAAGGCAGCTTGCGGATGATTTTGCTACGAGGGTAAGCGATGCCCAAATGTTGTTGGATGACCTCCATGCAAAGATGGCCACACCAAACGAGTGACTCGGGATGAGTCACAATGATTGTGTTGGGGGCATGTTAGGTAGCGAAGCGCCCGCGTAACGGTTTTGGGATCAAAGTCCACAAATTTGGGAAAAAGTATGGAAAAGACTCTGCGAAATGCGCGGAGCGCGAATTGTAAGGAGTCAAGTCAAAGGGTTGTCCGCCCAAGAATAATGTAAAATAATAAGAAATGAGTCAACTTGCCCATGGTCCGGGGACCACGGGAATGTATAAATAGAGCAAGGATCTATGGATAGAAATCAGTTTTTGGAGAAGTCTTTGTCTTGGATCTTGGTATTATGGTTGTGTGAAAATAGTAGTTTCTACGTCTGTAAGTCCGAGTCAAGGGTGTTGGTAGATAGATAGAGGCTTTGCAGCTTTGTGCATAGAGGCCTGGTAGAGTCCGCAGCTATGTGCGCGGACCCCTGCAGCTGAGTGCGCAGGGTAGATCTGGTTGTATTGGTGAAAGATTTTAATAGAAATAAAGGGGTTTCTCAAGTATTGTAGATCTATTGTGCTCTGATTCATGCATATGTTATATGAGTTTAGATCGTTTTATAATTGTCCACACTGGGTTTTATTGTTAAATGTTTGCTTAAATACTGTAATAAAAAGATCATATCTATAATAATCTCACTAAGAAGAAAGTACCCATGCACAGATCTTCCCAAAAGCCCAATAATAATTCAGAGTAGCGCGAGGACACAGAACGGTGCGCGACCCCTCCAGACCACATCAAGACATCCCAAGAGTGTGGAAACCTAGTTTCAACACCTTCCCCTGCTACCTCGGGTGAGACCTCAGTGCGCGCTCCACGGACGGTTGCCGAAAGGGCCAGTAGCTGCGGGATTTGTTTGGCTAATAACTCTTTTGAACCTGGGTCAGGCCCCAATAAGCCAATAGACACCCAGTCAATTAAAGGTACTCGGTGGATAAAACCAACACGTAGAAGTTTTTCAACTTCAACTTTAATAGAAGCATCCTTCTTGGGATGGACCAGGCGGAGGTGCTGCTGAACTAGATTAGCATTAGGATACATATTAATTTCATGTACAACAATGTTTGGGTTGATGCCTGACATCTCTTCATAAGATCAGGCGAAAACGTCTCAAAACTCTTGGAAAAGAGATTTATAGGTATTTATCTCATCAGCAGAGCAACATGCACCGATATGTATGTTCCTTGTTATAGCCTAAATCTACCTCAGGCTGAGAAAGCTAGCCGTACCAGGTCGAGAGAGGGCTCTCTCTTTGTCAATCTCAAAGAAAATATGGCAAGTAAGGCTTGAGATGACTGATATGAATACTAATTTTAGGCTCGGTATATGCTCATAGGAATTTGATTGATTTTAATGGTTGGTTGCTGGATCAGATGAGGAAGGCAGCTTTGGGTCTGAGAAATCAACTCAGATTTGCAGAGGTTTCTGTGTGGCGAGGTAGGCAAGTGTTTTAGCACTTTGAAATGAATGTGATGGTGAGTCTAAAGACTAGTGAGGTGTTATCACTCAGGTTGCCCCTAGGCTCCTGTAGGGATACGGTCGAGGTAACCACAAACCAATCTTTGGATTGCAGGTTCTAGCCCACCTGCAATCAGAGAGGGCTCTCTCTTAATGATTCAACTTTGTTGATGATTTTAGGCTAGCTTTTGGCTCAGGGGTTTTTGTTTATGTTTGGATGGAAGGAAATGCTTCCAGGCAGAGAGGCAATTTATGAAGTGATAAGTTTCAAACCATTGGGCATGGAGTCGCGAGTTAGGATTATCAGTGCATCTTTCTGGTCATAAGAGAAATAATGAAGCAGGATAGTTGTTCATAACACAATCTTCAAACTAAAATGGTGAATGATATGTAAGGAATGAGAGGCACTTAAGAATCTCTCATTTAACTTAACAGAGGGAAAGATGATCTCTATCTAGGGGCAATGAAGAATCCCTGGATAACTGTCTTGGTTTAAGGAAAACATGAGCCATGTGGAATTCATATTTATGCTTAAACAGAAGAAAACATAAAGAAACAACAGAAATTGAGCATAGAGTGTATTTAAACAAATTCTAAGCTAATCTTTCTTTCTGCTGTTTAAGAGCGTAATTCATGAATGAAAACAGAGGTAAGAAACACTTATTGAGTTATGCACAGCACGAGAGTTCCATAGTCAGTCTTTAACCAGTAAACACAGTGAACAATCCATTCTCCAAGGCTCATAAGCAGTCTTTGATTATAGAAACTTCTCAGACATTACAGTGCGAGTCTCTCCCGGAGCAAAATCAGCTGGAGATAGCTTGTCGACTAATCAACCAACCAACCAACCCACCACCCGTAATACAGTATTCAGGGTTGTCTTTATAGTGCAAATATCTCAAACTTATTTATTACAATTGACCTAAAACAGGTCTCCAAAAAGAGCTTTCTAAACCTAAACTTGTGCCAAAATTAAGTGCAAGTAAATATCTATTGAAATTGTGTCAGAGGTAGTTGGATCAAAAGGAGTGCAATGTGGCCCTTAGAGCCTCGATGTAGTATTGCTGGAATAACTGTGCTTTGGGATCTGTAGTTCTGTTCTGGTGCGAGTTAAATGTGTAATAACCATGATTTGAGAGTTTTGAGTGGCCTCGCCCTCTTTCTTTGACTTTGCTGGAAGGTATTTAATTTTCTCCTGCTTTGGGCTGTTGTTAAGATCTTCGCTAATACTCTTTGCCGCTACATTGATGGTCTCCACCGTTTGCTGATACTCTTTGACATGCTTTCTCCCTGTAGATTTGATCTGATACTCTTTAATCTCTGTCTCTGGTCTCTTCCTGTCTTCGAATCAGTTTAATTCGGCAAAATCGGGCAATTTCGGGCTTTTTCGGAGCAAAACAGGCCAAGGAATCAAAAGATTCCCTAAAGATTCCCCAAAACGGCCTATTTCCCATAGAGATCAAAAACTACCTCCGTTTCTTGTTCTGGAGCTCCGAAGCACAATTTTTCCTCTTGCGCGAATTTTCGGTTTTCTGGCTGTTGACGTCAGCAGTACAGCGGATGACATCAGCTAGGTGACATGGCAGGGTGGCTCATACTTTAATGCGGTGCGATGAACTTCTTCTGATGTGATCGCAATATCACATCGGCGGGGAACGAGAAGATATTCGATTGGAAATGCGATGCTTGCGACTGCCGATCGCCGATATCGCGATATCGCATCGGGCAACAAAGGATGGGGCATGACTATGTGGTGAAAATATTGCGATATGGCGACGCGAGATGGCTTCCTAGGATCTGCAGAGTGTTAAGGGAATCTGTTATGCTTCTTAACCTGCAAAAGATACCCAAATACAGAATATGCGAAGAAAAGAGACCGAGAACACAGAATGGTAATGACTTTATTATTCAGAGAGAAATGTTCACTTGCCTCTTCGAGGGGGCAACCTCCAATAGAGCAGAGCTCGATTACAAAAATAAGACACGATGCTCCT
>APFE030984713.1:95198-128558 GCA_000404065.3 Pinus taeda
TTACATAAGGGGATTATCTACATAGTTTTAGTATGGGGACAGGGAAAATATAAGGAGTTAAATAATAATGTCAGTAGTTAATATGGAGATGACAAGAAAGCACTAAGTTTCAGAAATCTTAGGCTTGAAGAGGGGAGTTGAACCTCATAGAGAGAGTATGGATTTTCTTTGAGTGAAGCAGATCTTCACCCAAGCTAATGACATGAAAATGATGAAACTAAGAGGTATCACGCAGATCTTGACCTCTTCTGGGGAAATTAGTTAATGATTTGGGGAAGATGGAAAAAGGGAGTTAGTTATACCTATTTTTTAGTTTTTTCACATAGAACTGCCTGGTGATTGTGTCCTGGGTAGAGATGACACCCTGAAGACACGGAACTGATCAACAATCAAGATTCTGCAACCTCAAAACTACCTACCCAGCCTACTTACCTAATATTTTTTCTTCTTTTGGTTTGGGTGCACTTAGACTTGCAGACCCTTCATTTCAATTTTTGTTTTTATACTTTCCTATCTACAAACTACCCTTTTTTCTTCCAAGGGCCCAGATTAAGCAGTTGGGCTCCTTTGATTCTCTACCTATCTAAATATCTGCCAAGATTAAGCTGTTTGGACAGATTTTCATCCTCTATATTCTAAAACAGGAAATTGAAACCTAGGGAGACCAAGATTAAGCAGTTTGGACCTCCCTTTCGCTGAAAATTGTACAAAATTGAATAACTTCTCAAAATTTGGAAAGCAGTTTGATGAACTCTAAGTAGCCTTCTTTGCTTGGTGATTGTTTAACAAATATGGAGCATTGCAGCATGCAAAGTATGACATATTTGGTCTGTAAAATGTCAATCATGAAATATGAGTAACCTGCTGCAGCAGGAGGCTAACATGAGGAGTTGGAGAGGGCATACAAGTTTCATGAGTCCTCTTCAAACAGTAGAAAACATTTAAAAATAAATAAAACCCCAAGGCAGAGCACTGAACATCAATACATTCCATCCTTTAATCTTGATTCATTTAGTTATGCAGAAAAAGATAGATGATGGCACATATACACATAATATAAACTAAATAACGGAGGAGAAAACAATGCTAATTCACATTACCACAAGAATCCCACAAAATGCTGCAAAATCCTGGTTCATTTCCTTGCCAAATTGCAGAAGTGATTTACAAATTAGCTCAATGCATCCACAAGAGTCCAACCTTGACAAATGACTAAGAAAGTACAAGATATAGGCATCAAACCACCTATGCTAGCCATCAAGGGTCGAATCCATTAGTCAAGGAGCTGTTTCAACAAGGTCTAAACTAGGAACTTAAAAATAGGCAGTGGAACAGCTTGCCTCTAAAACTGTGGAAACTGATTCATTCATCGTCAAACCAACTCTAACTGATGTATCTACCTCCTCAAGTCATTTTACATCATTTTTACATCATAGTACATCAAGTTATATCATATTACATCATCAATTTACCAAAGAGAGAAGAAAAAGTCAAACTGGCAACAAACTAGGCGAAATTCTGAGTTTTTAGGCAAAATTGGTAAAAATTTCCCTGATGCGCAGCGCCCTGAGATTTGCTTGGAAAACAGGGTTTTTGATTTCTTTTGTTCAATTTGCCTCCAAATCGTGATTTTTTCCCTCCAAGGGTATCTTGCATAATGAAATAGATGAATAGCACTCCTTTCACTTTATATATGGATGACTTTTAATTTTTCCTTACTTCAAACCCACTTTTCTATTGTCATTGTCACTTTTGCTTCAAAACTTTGTTTTTCCTTGTGAATTGACTTTCTTTATCATTTGATGAATTGATGCATTGATGTTTTTGTTTCTTGCAGTGGCTGGAGTTGGCAAGGTGACCAAGGGCAGCAGCTGGAACTTATTACATATAAAAAAACATTTCAAATTACATAAAGTTTGTACATAGAAATAAAAAACCATGTTTTCACCTCAAAACAGAGTTTTCAGGTAAAAACCATTTATTGAGCATATCATCAGTGAAATTCTGATCTTATGAATTTATAAAACCTCCTCATGTGCCTGCTGACCTTTTATTGAGTTTTGAATGACCATGGTGGCAAACCCTAGACCTAGTGAGACTAAAAACCCTAAAACTGATTTTGGTAAATGGAATGAAACAAAATGATAGTAAATGACCTAAACATGTGAAAACGGGCCAACAGGTAAATGTCATGAGGGAAATTGACAATGAATCACTACCATCAGTTGATGCATGACCTAATGGAATGCAGTTGATTGGATAGGACACCTAATATGCATGCAAAAAGAGAAATTTGATCACTGATGGAGGGATGAAGATACTGACACTAACATTGGCTCCAATGGGGATGGTAGCTCCTGGGAGGTGCCAAGAACCATAGATCTCTGGAAAAGCAGATAAGTGCCTTTATCGATTGGGCAACATGGAGTCAATAACTTCAGAAGACTAAAACAGATTTCTTGACTCAAAATTGACTCAATTATGACTCAAACAATGGACACTAAATAACCAAAGACTGAAGCTAGACATTCAACTTTATAGCCTTCACTTCGGGGCCCAAACTGAATGAATGATGACAATACAAACTTTGCAATGAAAGAAATAAAATGGTATGTACAATGAAAAAATGTGACAGCAGAAAACTACTCAAAGATAATACCGTTTCAGAAGCCAACCATTGACCAGCCCGCCTGGACAATCTTCCTCGTTCATTTCTTTCAGTAGAAAAGCATTTTGACCTTGATATGCAACAATTCTATATGGTCCCTTCCACGAGTTCTCGAACTTGTTGTGCTTGCCTTTATCCTCGTTTCTAGCATCCCACCTCAGCGCTATGTCTTCAATCTGAAATTTGTCCGCCTTTGCCTTCCGATCATAAATCTTCTTAATTCTCTCTTGCAGCCTGAAGGTATTCTGAAAAACTTCCTCTCTTGTCTGCTGTAAATGGATCATTTGGCTTATTCTCCACTGAAAATGATATTCCTCGCTGCCAGCTTCCTACAGAAGTTTAACAACTGGGACTGTGAGAGATGTCAGGAACATCGTGTCAATACCATATACAATCTCGAAAGGAGACATGCTGATTGATTTCTTTTGACTTACTCTGTCCACCCATAGTGCATTAACCAATTTTTTATGCCAGCTCTTCTTATTGGTTACCAACAGCTTTTTGATGATGTTGACCAATGATTTGTTTGAAGATTCAGCCAATCCATTACCTTGTGGATAATATGCAGTAGAATGTCCCAAGGTAATTTTGTATTCGCTACAAAAGTCAATCATCTTTTTGGACTTGAAAGTTGTGGCATTATCTGTAATCAGCTTGTTAGGGCAGCCAAAACATGACAAAATATTATTTTCAAGAAAATGAATTATTACCGAGTTTATAGCTTGTCGAGTGGGAATCGCCTCAATCCACTTTGTGAAATAATCTGTCTCTGTTAAGATCCACTTGTGTTGAGCTAAAGATGTGGGATGAATCTCTCCAATAAAATATAAGCCCCATTGTTGAAATGGTGCACTAACTTCGACTGGCTTGAGAGGTAGAGGCTGCAACTTTCTCCTTCCCTAAAAAATCTAGCACTCATGACAGCTTGTGACAGTTTTATAAACATCAGCGAAGAGGGTAGGCCAATAGTACCCTACTCTCAAAATTTTGTTAGCCATCGTCTTCCAAAATAAGTGACCTCCACAATCTCCCTTGTGAAAATCATTCATGACCTGTTTTGTTTCCTCTTCAACCAAACAATTCAGTAAAATGCCTCCGGGATCTTTCCAATAGAGTGCATTGTTCAAAATACAAAATCTAGCAACCTTCAGTTTCAGAGTTCTACCTTTATTTTTAGCCATCCCCGGTGGCGGTGAAAGGTGCTGGAGCACATATACAATATCTGAATACCAAGGAGAATGGAGAAATATTTCAGATACCTGAATCAACAAAGTATCTTCATCTTCTTCAGACATGGCAGCAATCAGATTTCTGTCCAACGCATGTAAATTAGACTCCGCCATCAACTTTGCTAAACCCTGCCCCTTGATTAGCTTTGTGGGCTTTATCTCCAAGTCATATTCTAGCAATGATGTGATCCATTTGCCTCGCCTTCCTTCCGGATTTGTTTGTACCAAAACATCTTTGACTGCTGCGTTAGGGACATAAGCAAGAATATGAGAGTGCAGAATATATACACAAAAATCTTTCAAAGCTTTCACCAAGGCAAGAGCTTGCTTCTCAATAATGTTATATTTTAAGGCTGCATCTCTTATTGTCCTGCTGAAAAAGGCAATTGGCTTTTCAAGCTGATCTCTTTTCTGCATTAGAGCCACTGCCATAGTATGTTCAGAAGCGAATGAAAATAATATGAAATCCTGTGAATAATCTGGGCTGAATAAAATCAGAGCTGAAGAAAGAGCCAACTTTACCAGGTTGAAAGACTTCATGGCTTCTTCGGTCCACTTGACCACACTATCCTTTGTTGAATTGAGGCTTATGTGATCCATAATAGTTGTAAGAAGATTTTCGGCATAAATCACATGTAGACAGACCTTTGTCGACGCGTTTCGAACCAACCAGTGTGGTTCATCGTCAGGACAAGTTAAAGACACAGATCTAGCTTTGCATGTTAAATAGTCTGAGTAGTATCTTCATGCCGATTCTCATCATTTCCCTGCTCAAAAGATGGGTGTTCTTAACACCCTCGCTACTCGTGCCCTTAGGATTTCTTATAATAAGAGCTTTGATAAGGAGAAATCCCATCTCCTTAATGTCTTTGTGGAGAATGGCTATAGTAGGCGCCTAAGTCAGAAGGCTTTCCTTAAAGCCTCTAAAAATGCGTTAATTAATAAAGAACCGAAGGAGCGCCGACTAGGTGTCCATCTTCCCTATGTCCAAGGGACCATAGACAAGATTACTCAGATCCTTAAGAGGTATGATATTCCCTCAACCTTTAGGCCCCTCAACACCATTCGTAAATCCCTCCGATCGGTGAAAGATCCCGTTGACCCTAAGGACATGAGGGGTGTCTACTTGATCCCTTGTTCTTGTGGGACCCCCTATATTGGGGAAACAGGACGCTCCATCCATCATAGGATCAACGAACATGTAGCTGACCTAAGACATGGGAGAACCAAGTCTTCAGCGTTAGCAGAGCATGTGGAAAAGACCAATCATCATGTTTGTATAGATGGGGCCAAGGTTGTTGCGAAAGTTGCTCAGTTCCATCATCGAAAATTCAGGGAAGCTATTGAGATTGAAAGAAGGCCCAACAATCTCAATAGAGATGACGGCTGGAAGAACAGTAGCTGTTGGATCCCGACCCTTTCGTCTTAATCCTTCCTTTTCTCCTCCCCCGCCCCCCCTTTTTATCATTTTCTAGCTTTCGTTATTCCCCCTGGAGCCTTCCTTCCTCCTAGGGTTTATCCTTCTTGCTCTGTGGTTTTTTAAATGGTCTTTTTTTTTTAGGTATACTTATATATAGATCTATATTATTATTTTTATTTTTTTATTTATTAATTTTTTATTCATTTATGTATTTTTATTGTGTATTATTTTTATTTTTATATTTTATTATTATTATTGTTTATATATATATATATATAATATATATATATAATATATTATTTATTATTATTTTATTTTTTACGGGTATATTTATTTATTTATTATTTTATCTATTTAATTATTCATTTATTTTATTTTTAGTTTTATTTTTATCTTTATTTAATTTATTTTTTCAACTAAATTTTATCTTGACTAGCTACGTTCTTAATTGAATTTATTTATATTTTTATATTTATGTATTTTTAATTATTATTTATTTATTTATTTATTTTTAATTTATATTTTATTATTATTTATTTATTATTTTTAGTTTTATTTTATTTTATTTATTTATTTATTTATTTATTTTCATTCTAACTAACATTTTTTAAAAGAAAGGTCTTCCATATAACTAAATATTTCTAATAACTTATAATTTTTAATTATTAAATAATACCTTTTAAACTAACTATTAACGTAAGCACCAATTATTTTATTTATAATATATATATATATATATATATATATATATATATATATATATATATATATATTAAAGGTATGGTCACCAAATATAACTAAATTATAAAATTGACTTTTTGACTCTGGTCCCTAAGTCAAAATTAGCCGTTGGTCAAGATAGCCGTTGGAGGCTCTGCTCAGACTATTTGACATGCAAAGCTGGATCTGTGTCTTTAACTTGTCTTGACGATGAACCACACTGGTTGGTTCAAAACGCGTCGACAAAGGTCTGTCTACATGTGATTTATTCCGAAGATCTTCTTACACATTATCCTTCTTCAACATATTTGTAATTTCCCTCAAGTGTTCAACTAGATTTGGCACAAAATGACATAAGAAGTTCATATTACCGTTAAATGCTTGGATCTCTTTCTTACTACGAGGAAAATCAATTTTCTGAATAGCTTCCACTCGAGCAGATCGATGCGAATGCCTTCTTTTGATGTTATGTGATCGAGAAGCTTCCCCTCATCCATGGCAAACAAGCTCTTTTTGGGATTGAGTGATATTCCATATTTTCTGCAATGCTGAAAAACAATTTTCAGATGGTAAAAATGCTCCTCATCTGAATTTGAAAAGACAGTCAAATCATCAAGATACACTACTAAAAACACATCTTTTTCATTTACGAAGGTGATGTCCATGGCCCGCTGGAATGTTGCTTTAGAATTCTTTAAACCGAACGGCATCTTGGCATAGCGGAATGTCCCCCACGGAGTGGTGAATGCTATTTTGTCCCTCTCATCTTCATGAACCAAAATTTGATTATAGTCGGAATATCCATCAAACAGCGACATACGAGATGCCCCAACTACTCTTTGGAGTATGTTGTCCATTTTCGGCAACGGGTAATTATCTTTCAATGACACTTTATTCAAATTTCTAAAATCTACGCACAATCTAATGTCACCTGTCTTCTTCCGCACAGGTACCAAATTGGAGATCCAATCTGAAAATCTGATCATAACGATTATACCAGCCCTGTACAATCGATTCACCTCTTTTTCTATTGATGGCAACAACTTCGGATTTATCCTTCTCAACTTTTGGCGAAATGGCTTATAATTTGGCTTGATTGGAATGATATGTTGAATTATACTTTTGTCGTACTCCTTCAAATCTGTATAGTCCCATGCAAATACATCATAAAATGAAGACAGTAAACTAATGTATTTAGCTTTTACCTGAGGAGGTAATGCCTTTGACAACTTCACCGTCTTTGGATTTTCTGTTGTTCCGATATTCACATCTTCATCTCCCTTCTCGGTTAGCACTAAGCTTGGTTTCTGGGCTACATCATCCTGATCAAATAATTCCTCTAAAGGTATAAGGCCTTTAGGGATGACATTGTCTTTAAACTATAAAACTTCCGTCTGATTTACCTCTATTTCTGGTTCACCATCTATAGAAGTGTCTTTATATTTGCCTTCATTTTGCAGAAAATCTTCAATTTCTTTGTCATCCTGAAACACCTACCAATATCTTTGATTATCAGGGACAGCTAGGCGATGCTTCACATGAATTTCAAACTTATTTTTTGAATTCATTGGGATCTTTAAGTTACTTGCAGTTGTAGCAAGGCAATTTGCAATAACATTTTGTGTACAAGGGACACATGTGAAAGTATGATCTGGAAACAACATCAAAATATCGAGAACCGCATTACGGTAAGCCCTCATTCAAGGATGTTTGGCTTGGTATTCACCCTTGACTTGTTTGATTACTAATTCGAAGTCACCATAAACTGAAATTCTCTTTGCATTCAACTTATTGAGGATTTTCAAGCCTGCAATCAGTGCTTCATATTCGGCTTCGTTATTGGAACAATCAAAAGCCAATTTATATGAACAAACTCTTACATTACTCAGGACTTTATTTGGTAGGAAAACAGGGTTGCGTATCCAAATACCAATTCTTGCACCATCCTTACCTATTGCTCCATCAAAATCCATACTCCACAAACCGGCCTCTTCCTCCAAGTGCTGGAATTTTGCCTGCTCTTCTACCTTTCGATGTTGTCCATCAATTTTCTGCTGCTGGCGGAATGTAGATTGTTCAGCGGTACTTTCAAGCCTTTGTCTCTCTTGATCAAGTACTGCTTTGAAATTTTCTGTTATCTCTGGAATATCTTCGACTTCAACTAGTTGACTATTTACATCATTAAAACCACTGTCAAAATAAAGAACAAAAGATTCTAAATCTGTATGTACATAATTAATCAAATGATTCAAAGGTTTCTCCTTGCTCGTGATCATATACTTCATCTTTTTCTCCCTGTATAATTTTCTCAACTGACCAAACACAGGAATAGTGGCATAGGAGAAATCTAACTGCAATGTCCCTTTGAATTTTGCACCCCACGACCTAGATAAAAGCATGCCAAATCTAGGGGGAATGTCGGCCACAACTACATCCATAAGAACATTCTTTGTTGGAATCTGATCTAAAGTCACAACCAAATCCTTAATGAGACCAATACATCTAACCCTACCAGAATCAAAGGAATAAAGATCATGATACTTGCGAGTGATGTCTAAACCCAATTTTTCCATAATTGCCTTTGGCATCAGGTTGTGAGATGCTCCTAAATCAAACATGGCATTACGCAAGATAAAATCATCCAATCTAAGACTGATGTAAAAAGGGGTTACATCACTATCCTCAGATTGGCCTTCTAATGCCAGACCAAAAATAAGCTCGGGTTGGTCTTCTTCCACATTAACCATATCAGACAAGGGATCTACATTCAAAATCTTTGACACTTGACTTTTATAACTGTTATTCTTCATTAATTCAGTCAAAAGTATCAACACTTTTAACTTAGCAATCTCATTCCTTAAGCTGAAGGTTGTAGTTTTCTCTACCTCTTTGACCAGAGCATCCTTCTTTTCAGACTTTTCCTTTGCTGCACTTGGCTTATCTGACTTCTCATTTAGGGATTGTACTTTGCTGGAAGTAGGATCTGCTAGCTCCTTTCCTTTTTTCTGAACATTTGGAGAATCATTCTTTGGTGGTGTTGCTTCTTTTCGCTTTTGAATTGGATTAATTGGTACATCCTTGCTCCTGAGTAAATATTGTCTTTGTTGTGCTGTGAGTGCATTCATATATCCCCTCTGATATTCATTTGATTCTTCTTCTAGGACTATTTCATTTGCTAGTATAAAATCTTCATCTTTTTGTACAGCTGGGCTTTCTGAATATTCCTCATCCTCTGTGATATAAATTGGCAAATCATCTGGTGTAAAGAAGTGATTCTCCTCTCCGATTGGATTCTCATCATCATCTGACTCCAGGCCATGCACATAGTTATGTTGTAATGGTGTTTTGACTTGTTGTTGTGCTGTTTGGTCTTGCGCTCTTTGCTCCCACTGTTTAATCCTGAACTGTGGATGCTAACCATGGAAATTTGGATTTCTATTCTGTGTCTTGGGCTTATCTACAATGGTTAATCTATCAAACATCTTATCAATTTTACGAAGCAAATGATCTAAGGAAGAAGCTTCTTCCTTTATGGTCACCTTCTTCTCGGTCTTTGTCCTAGCTCTCTTAGCTAGAAGATTTGCCTCCACACTCATTGCAATTTTCTGCATATCCTCCAATGTAGCAGGATCTCATTCTCTCAATTGATATGCCATGTCGGGATCAAAGCCATCAAGAAATTTTATCAAAGCCAGCCCCATTGGTGGCTTGATATCAGCTGGAATAACATTATAAATAGTATTGAATCTTACACAGTAATCCTGGACACTTTCACCAACATTCCTCTTTATGTTTTCATACTCGGAAAGAATTTGGAGTGGATTTTTCTTTACCTCCCAACGATCCAGAAATTATCTATGAAGAACGACCAATGTATTGATAGTTCCGGCGGGCAGTGCTCTGAACCACTTTCGCATTTCGCCTCCAAAACTTTGCACAAATAATCTCATAGTCACATTCTACGCATCTATCTCATGAAGATCACAGAAATCACTCATCCTATCAACATGTTGCGTTGTGATACCTTGGGTAGCATCAAACAATGGAATTTTACTTTGGTAATCAGCAGGCATAGCATCTAAGTTCTGTGGCAAAACAAGAGGTGCATATCTGGCACCCATTGCTCGAGGTGGATTGGAAACTAGCCTTAGAGAAGACGGAGGATTTGTAATAACAATGGTAGTCGATGTGATGGGTGTATGAGGTGTCGAAGGAGGTGAAGAAATGATAGATGTTTGAGGTGTTGAAGGGGGAGAAGGGGGAGAAGAGACAGCAGATCTCTAATCAGATATGGTGGGTTGCACGGGAACAGTGGGGATAAAAGGAGGTTCAGTAGGAATTTCAGAACTAGACAAAACAGCAGATGAACCCAAAGTAGCAGATGCAGATTCAAAGAGCTCGGGAATATTGGTAGCCACAATTGATTTTTGAAGTGAATTCAGGATGTAAGCATCAATTGATTTATTTGTTCTTTCAGTTTCAAGATATTGGACAAACTCCGGATTTAGAATAGTAGCACAAACTGCACTTTCAAATTTAGTTTCAAACAAAGACAGATCAAAATGTTCATCAAACGGGATATCTTCAAGATATTCAAATACAACTGGGCATGAATGAGATCTGAAAATCGATATCACAAAACTTTCTTGCCGGAGAATTCTTGGAATGAGATTTGGGTTTTCATACATGAGAGGAGGACCAGGATCAAGATTGGCCCTGGTGTATCGTCTGGAAGCCAATGTCTTGAATTGTTCCCAAAATTCAAATGGACATTACAATCTTGTCAGCCTACTGAATTCTAAACCTATCATCCAAAAGTCTAGAATTGTTTAATGTACTAGGGTAATAGTTTTCAGTTCTTCCCCAGTATGGTCACCACTATGTTATAGCCTAAATCTACCTCAGGCTGAGAAAGGCAGGTCTAGGATAACATCAAACCACGCTTAACCTGGTAGCTAGCCCTACCAGGTCGAGAGAGGGCTCTCTCCTTGTCAATCTCAAAGAAAATATGGCAAGTAAGGCTTGAGATGACTGATATAAATACTAATTTTAGGCTAGGTATATGCTCAGAGGAATTTGATTGATTTTAATGGTTGGTTGCTGGATCAGATGAGGAAGGCAACTTTAGGTCCAGGAAATCAACTCAAATTTGTAGAGGTTTCTGTGGGGCGAGGTAGGCAAGTGTTTTAGAACTTTGAAATGAATGTGATGGTGAGTCTAAAGACTGGTGAGGAGTTGGAGAGGGAATACAAGTTTCATGAGTCCTCTTCAAACAGCAGAAAACATTTAAAACTAAATAAAACCCCAAGGCAGAGCACTGAACATCAATGGGTTCCACCCTTTAATCTTGATTCATTTAGTTATGCAGAAAAAGATAGATGATGGAACATATACACATATGATGAACTAAATAACATAGGATAAAACAATGCTAATTCATATTACCACAAGAATCCCACAAAATGCTGCAAAACCCTGGTTCATTTCCTTGCCAAACTACAGAAGTGATTTACAAAGTAGCTCAATGCATCCACAAGAGTCCAACCTTGACAAATGACTAAGAAATTACAAGATATAGGCATCAAACCACCTATGCTAGCCATCAGGGGTCGAATCAATGAGTCAAGGAGCTGTTTCAACAAGATCTAAACTAGGAATTGAAAAATAGGCAGTGGAACAGCTTGCCTCTAAAACTATGGAAACTGATTCATTCATCCTCAAACCAACTCTAACTGATGTATCTACCTCCTCAAGTCATTTTACATCATTTTTACATCATAGCACATCAAGTTACATCATATTACATCATCAATTTACCAAAGAGAGAAGAAAAAGTCAAACTGGCAGCAAACTAAGTGAAATTCTAAGTTTTTAGGCAAAAATGGCAAAATTTTGCCTGCTGCGCAACGCCCTGAGATTTGCTTGGAAAACAGGGTTTTTGACTTCCTTTGTTCAATTTGCCTCCAAATCGCGATTTTTGCTCTCCAAGGGTATCTTGCATAATGAAATAGATGAATAGCACTCCTTTCACTTTATATATGGATGGCTTTTAATTTTTCCTTACTTCAAACCCACTTTTCTAATGTCATTGTCACTTTTGCTTCAAAACTCTGTTTTTCCTTGTGAATTGACTTTTCTTTATCATTTGATGAATTGATGCATTGATGCTTTTGTTTCTTGCAGTGGCTGGAGTTGGCAAGGTGACCAAGGGCAGCAGCTAGAACTTATTACATATAAAAAACATTTCAAATTACATAAAATTTGGACATAGAAATAAAAAACCCTGTTTTCACCTCAAAACAGAGTTTTGAGGTAAAAACCATTTATTGAGCATATCATCAGTGAAATTTTGACCTTATGAACTTATAAAACCTCCTCATGTGCATGCTGACCTTTTATTGAGTTTTGAATGACCATGGTGACAAACCCTAGACCTAGTGAGACTAAAAACCCTAAAACTGATTTTGGTAAATGGAATGAAACAAAATGACAGTAAATGACCTAAACATGTGAAAACATGCCAGCAAGTAAATGCCATGAGGGGAATTGACAATGAACCACTACCATCAGTTGATCCATGACCTAATGGAATGCAGCTGATCAGATGGGACACCTAATATGCATGCAAAAAGAGAAACTTGATCACTGATGGAGGGATGAAGATATTGACACTAACATTCCCAATAATATCGGGTTTGATTGAAATGTCGAGAGGGATAGTCTCTTCAATGTTCAAATAATTCTTCTTAGAATCAACACCATGGATGGAAATGGAACTCACATACATCTCAATGATATTGGGTCAATATAGTTCACAAAGATCATCCTCGAAGGAATTTGGAAAGGAAGAATAGCGATGATGATTGTCCCACGGCGCATCATCTAACATCATTATCTCCATGATACTCCCATCGGTAGAAAATGTACGAAAGAAGGAATCAAAGTATGTGCCATAATATAAGGAACGTTCAACCCAATTGATCGAAGAGGAGAGATTAGTGTGTGTCGCACAAGAAAAATATATGGCTTCGTAGTCAAGATCAATGGGAGTAAGCAACATGCGATCACCAAAAATGTCAATGTTGGATCCATATGGGACTACCCATAGATCAGCTGGAGTAGTACAAGAAGATATCATGTTGACATGAAAAACATGCAACCAGGATCTGGTTCTTCAACTTGTCCTGATGATGAACCACACTTGTTGGTTCGAAACGCGCCGATAAATGTATTCTAATGTGATTTATGTCGAAAAATCTTCTCAAAAAAACTGGATTAAATTGTTAGGAGAAAGACGAGGAAGAGAAAGGGTTCCCATGATGGAAGAATCCTTAAGCAATCCTATCTCGACATGTTAATATGGGTGTGGGGTTTCTCCCACAAGAGGGACACTTCCAGTAACTTGAGAATTGGTGGTAAAGAAAGTGAGATGATCAATTACTACTATTCCTCCCTTATGAGGGGAAGCAATCATTTTTAAATATGTTGAAACAACAACAACCATAACATAAACCCACATACGACCTAGTAGAAGGTTATAATCTAGCGGTCTGTCAATAACTTTGAATTCTACTAATACCGTCTTGCATCCTAATTCCACTTGTAACGAATTTAGAATTTCATAAGCCTTGAAGCCTCTTCCATTAAAAGCCTTTAGAGTAGTCAATGAATCATTCGACTGGGGAGAACCAATGGCCTTCCAACAAGAAAGGGGCATGATACAGGTTCAAGCTTGTTCGAAGTAATGCTTCCATGTCATGTGTAGTTGTCATTCGGAGTCAGTCTAGAAGTCATTGTTTCCAATGTGTGAGTTGTAATGGTGATCTTGTTGTGTCAAAGTTAGTAATTTGTGTCTTATATATTTGTACTTGTGATGATCAATAAAAGCATCAAGTGAGATATGTGTTGTGTGTAATCACCCTTTGCGCTCTCTTCTATTTTTATAACATGGTAACAGAGCCTGTTGTGGCTTAATTCCCTTGTGGGAAGGCTAGAAATATGTGAGAGAGCCTTGAGTTTATTAATCCTACGTAAATATATTAGTTGAGTATTTGATTTTAGTGTTTATGTGTGTAGATTTATTCATTTGTGTAGATTTAGAGTCCAATCAAGACTTTTAAGCATGAATTGGTTGCATGTAAATTGAGTTGTGGGCATCTCTAATCTCCACTCCAAAAGCAGCGGATGCGGAGCACCAAGATTTTGAGGCCAAGTCAGAAGTTGTTGTTGTGGGTGGCAAATTTGTGATTTCACAAGTGGATTTTCTCATTATGCCAGTTATCTGAGGCCCCGTTACCAAAACAACTGAACTGCAGCAAGAGCATGTTGATCTTAGTGGCATGGTTGTTGGGATTCGAGCCCAAGCCTCCACGGAGTCTTCCATCAGAGCTCATAGAACCTGACGGCATTCATCCCCACTAACGGTTTGATCTATGTCAAGTTATTTCTCCAGCTAGTGAGCATATTGAGAAATAGTTCGTTCGGTGCACAACAACCCATTATGTCCACCATGTGCAGGCTTTCGATGTTGACTAATCTAAAGTCGACAAGATCGGCTGCATTCCTTTTCTATCCAGGTTCAGCGTAATGCCACATAGATTTGTAGATCTATTTGTTGTTTTCATCTCCTTCCAGCGTTGCTAGATCCTTCTTACTTCCTACATCAATTTTTTTGGTGTTTTCTTCCAGCGTGACTACCTCTAATACGCAACTTTTTGATTGGTTCATGTGTGGATCTATTCATTTTCTTGTCAAAACAAATAGATGGTTTTTCCTATTGAATGAATCCATCCATTTGAAAAATATCCACCTCAATGACAGCGAGGCCCAGTATCTAGATTTATTCAAGGATTAAAAGATGCAGAGCCAAATTGTGAAGAAATGCAGTCATAGGTGGAGCAGTTTGATGATGTCAAAGGCTTGATCGAAAGGCGATTCCATGATCCCAAAGTGCAAAGGAATTTTCAGAGAGGCATGTTGAAGTCGAGGATTGGCACAACAGTAATGAGGATGAAATGCATCCTAAAGAGAGTGTGAGAGTTCTAATTTCTTACTAGTGCATAACTTGAAAGTGATGGCGGCTTCGACTGTCAAAACTTTGATGGTTGAATGGTCCTCATATTTTTTCTTAAAATGCAGCACACATGAATTCCAATTCATTATAATATTTCATTGGTTGAACTGTTATTATTATTATTATTATTGTTAAAAAAAAAAAAAAAAAAAAAAAAGGAAGAAGAAGAAGAAGAAGAAGAAGAAGAAGGAAGAGTGTGAGAGTTGTGTGGGTATTTGTGTTTTTTAATGGTTATAAAAAGGATTGTTGGTTCTTAAACTGGAAGCCCAGGTGTCTGAAACATCAATTTTTGTATGCTAGTAATTTTGGTTATAAAAAGGGTTGGTGGTTCTTAAACTAGAAGCCCCAGTGTCCAAAACATCAATTATTGTGTAAGGTCGAGTTGTTTGATCAACTCTTGAGCACACTCAGTATCCATACCTCCATCCTATCAACTGACGGATAGCCCAAAGCGAAATATCGGACAGATGGTGGTTGGTCCATATGATGGTTCATTACTTGATAACTCTTATCGCAGAAGCCTCGATGAGCTGAGGTGTTAATATTGTTGATATTGCAAAGTTCATCAACGATGGTCAGAGGCGGTTACGTTTTAAATGGAGGTAAAGTGACAGCTCGAACATGTGGTGGTGAAAAAGCGAAGTTTGCAAGATTCCAGAATGGATGTGAGTGTTGATGAACACTAGTAAGACATATATCATATTGTTGTTGTAATATGTTTTCCATGTAAGCATTAAGGGAGGGTGTTGGAAGTAATGCTTCCATGTCATGTGTAGTTGTCATTAAGAGTTACAAGGAGTCAGTCTAGAAGTCATTTTTTCCAATGTGTGAGTTGTAATGGTGATCTTGTTTTGTCGAAGTCAGTAATTTATGTCTTATCTATTTGTACCTATGATGATCAATAAAAGTATCAAGTGAGATTTGTGTTGTGTGTAATCACTCTCTGCGCTCTCTTCTATTTTTCTAACAAGGCTCCTTTGTCCACAATGGAATGAAGGATATTCTTATCGCGAATAACAACTTGGATCATGAAAGCTAATTGGGCCAGAAGTTGAGGCATATCATTCTCATGGTTAAAAACTACTGGGTTGGAATTTGAAGGATCTATACATCCAATTGCGGAAAGCAAAGCCTTCTTCTAGGCAAGAAAATTTTGCAACACCTCAAGATCCTCAACTATGTTATAATTCTAGGCAACTATTGTGCGAGGGTTGAATGTATATTTATGGATAACGCCTTTCAGAGGCTTAATTGTCAATTCGGTAGGAAATGCATTCAGAGCAGGATCTGATGGAGATGTAACTGAACTAGCAGGTTGATCGATAGCCTGACCATTCAAGGGATTCACATTACCATGGTCTTTACTTCAGGTGGCCACCATAATGTCATTTTTAGACTTCGCGGAGGAAAGCATCAAAACCGAGTTAGAGGAAGCGGAATCCCGGGAAACAATATTGGTCTCCTGATTCGGAAACGGATCTATCAACACAACGGGTGTAGTGAATGATTTAAGTTATTGATTCACTTTTGCTTGGTGTGGACAATCGTGAGTAAAATTCTCCTCGTTACAAATCAAACATGGATAACAAGGTTTCCGTTTTTATTATGAAGATTAATTGTTTTGTTATCCCGCGGAGGAGTATCTTTCTTCTCTTTACCTTTACCTTTCTTCTTACTTCCTGGTTGTTGATATTTGCATTTGGAAGATTGAACGACATTGATCTCACAAGTAGAAGCCGCAAGAGTGGTGGAAGGAGGGCTTTGGATAGCCACAACAAGAGTCGAACTAGATGGTCTATTCATTGACTGCTGGCTTGCAAAACCAATCATGTCATTGACGGCATGTGATTCTTTACTAAGAGGTTGGGGAACAATATTGGAAGGTTGCTGAGCATTTTATATTTTATCGTAAAGCATGCCAGATTGGGTATAGATAAGATCCAAATATAGGGCACGAGAAATTACTTTCTCTTCAGTCACAACTCTACCCTTGGGAACGTCTTCTATGATGGATGGAAACAAAGACTTAATGAACCATTCTCCTAACAATTAGTCAGGAACAAAGGTTTTAACCGAACAACGATGACGTCACCACACATGAATGTGATCCGAAATGCGAGTGCATCAGTTTGTTTGAAATTGGTTAAAAGATCAGTTTCGGTCTCATATCTGATGGGTAACTGGAAATGTGGTAGCCAAGGCGTTAAAATTATTGAACGAAGCTCTTGGTAGTTCAATATACCATTTTGCGGCCATATCGATGAGTGTGCGCTGGAAAGGACGCAAATGAAGAGAGTCATCATTGAGAGGGTTCAAAGAACACCACAAATGATAAGTCATCACGTGTGTTGACAAGTCTTCTCAAGGATTTCCATTGAATTTAGGAATATCACTTGGAAATTTTGTGGGAATAACCAGCCACCAAGGAGAATGAGAAATGGGATCATTGGTGAGCCTAGTCAGATCCAGCAATTTGAGATTTGCTACGAATGGCAACTGCTTGTTAAGGTTTGGTGGAGGATACCCTAGGTAAGATGGGATGGCTTGAGGAATAGGTATTTGTGTTTCAAGATAGGGAGGATTTTGATAACCAAAATACACATAACCTTATTGCCCAGATCCAGGATAACCTTGTAAAGGTTGAAACAACTGGGTTTGGATTTGCTGGCCATAAGGAATTTGAGGTATACCTTAATATGGTTGATATTGTCGCCCTGTGTGATTTTACATCATCCTAAAATAAGGTTGGTTAGGTTGTGCCTGCGCCATACGATATATACTCTGACCTACTTGAATTTGAGGGATGGCCTGACCAAGCAGCTGTGATTGTAAGCTACCTTAAAAAGGTTGGGTATACATGGTTTGCGAAGCACCGGGTACCAATAGAATAGGTTAGACGTAGCTTGTAAAGGTTGGCTTACATTTAATTGAGCTTGAACAGGTGGAGGTATAGGTTGATGAACATGAATCTGTGATGTAGGTGGAATAGGTTGAGAGATTAAAGATGAATCCATAATCGAACCAAGTTTTATGGACGCAGTAGGTTGCCAAACATTAGTAGGCATTCTGGAATGTGGAGGACTCACATGAGGCTTAACACTAACTTGAGTGGATGAAAACATCTCTGCAACAGGTTTCCTAATAAGTGGATTGGGATGTTGTAGGTGTCCATACCCACTAACGTAAGGAACAACCTATTGTTGAACTGTAGGAGTATATGGAGGAGGAGGAGAAGACTGTGTAGCACACATCAGAAAAGTGCTAGATGGAATACCAAACGTAGACGACATGGGAGACGTCCATGCACTAGATGTTGTGCCATAAAAGGTACCAGACAAGGATTAGTAACCAGGCAAGATAGAAGGGCCACCATACAAATGTGTTTCTGGCGATGTTACCAAACATGGATGAAGTTTCAACATGGGTTGTCTCAGTCATGGTCGTAGATACAGGCTGACAAACCATATCAAATTCAGTCATGGTTAATTGTCCCAAAGAAGGTTTTCGAGGTAAACTCAAAGGCGAGTTTAAAGGAAAAAAACCAGAAAAAGGAGCTTATGATGGAGCATTAGGAGAAGGAAAAGGATGGGCCTGATAAAAATGAGCCCCTACTTAAATAAGAGAGGAAGGTTGAGGCTCTTCTTTAGGTCCTAGATATATAGGTTGTTGTTGGCTCAAAGATAGAGAAAGAGAAGAGGAAGGTCCTGAAGTAATAGGTGCAGATAACTAAGGTGCATTAGGTTGTATAACCTCAGGTTGTGTTGTCTCTGATTCAATATAGTCAAACTCAATAACCTCAGGGAATGAGATTTTAGGTGCTTATGTTTCGACTTTGTCGGACGCACCAACCAATGGAGTAGTAATTTCATGTTCAATAATCACAGGAAAAGATGATTATGGTGGATCTATTTCAAGTGGAGGACTAGAAGTAGTGGCTCCTGAAGTACTAGATTCGGTAGTACGCATATTTTTGTGCTTCTGACGATGACCAACAGTTGCCTCAGGTGGAAGTGGAGGCTTATTTTGCATTCTATGTGAACAATGAATTGTAGGGTGTTGTTCTTCCACGTTGGTTTAATAAATTTAAAAAAATAACAACAAAAATAAATCAAAGAGGGTAATCTAGGCATAAAGGTTTACCAAGCAACTGTCAACTAAAATATACCACCTTGGAGAACCAAGGATTTGTGTACGGGTACACAATCTCCTTGAATGTTGTGTTCTATGTATCAGAGTATACAAGGCGGCTGACTCGATTACCTAAGGTGAGGATAACAACCTGTGGTGGACTTCCAAAATATACTCGACGGTACGTGGAAGTGCAATTTGTGTTAGTGTTGTCTAAAGTGTAATCGTACGATGAGAGCGTTCCCATATACTTTTCATGTGTGGAGAACCATCCAATATACCCGTAGGTACGTGGAGAATGATCCAATGCACTTACGTACATGGAACGGGATATCACCCCTAAAACGCAATGCTGGAAAAAAACAAAAACTCCCATGTTTATAGATGTCGAAACACGTCTCTAGCCTATACCTCTAGATGTTTGCATTAATGTTTCAAATTCTACTTAAGATTGATTCAATAAATTGTAAAGTTTATTTTGAATTACGTTTTTCAAGGCTCACCACGAATTTCACCTAAATATCCTAAAGATGCGAACTAGCATGAAAAAATGAAATCTTATTTTCATTGAAGATCTATGTACAAGAAGGAAGAGAACAAAGAAGGATGAAACATACAAGATGCAATAAACCAGATCGTTAAATAAATTCCCATGATGCAATTGTTCAAAATTTCAATTTCACACACAAAACCATAAATGCAATGCAAAATGCATTAGATTTTTCTTTTCGATCCACTTAATCTTCAGATGAAAATTAAAATATTTGTTAAATCATTGATCAAGAAAACTATTCAGAACGATGACTGAAACACCAATCCTTTCAAGCAATCAATGATCAACTAATCAGTTTGCTAATGACCTGATTGACAATAACAAATCAAAATCCAAACAAATTCTTATCAAAGGAAATCAAAACCAAAAACAAACAAGATGAAGGTTTTTTCAGAGATAGGATACACACATGGACATAAGGAGAGCCAATTGGAACAAAGAAATTTAGAGAGCAGAACACAAAATGGTAATTTTTGCATTAAACAGGGGTTAGCGGACGTGCTGAAAGGAAACGAGTGCTCTACAATGCAGGGGCTGAGAAAGCCAAAGAGCACTACAACACTCTGTCTCTAGACTAGGGGGAGCGTTGATCAAGATTGGGCCAATTTCCGACACAAAAAACCAAATCAAGCTCAATGAAAGGTATTCCTAGGGTCAATCCAAACAAAGTGAGGCAATGAAGGTATGTTCAAGAGGTGAAACAAGGGATAAGGTCAAGGAAACCACCAAAGGAAAGAAACGATCCGTAGTGGAGTCGCCAATTTGTCATATGAAATTTACAATTACGAAAAAAATAAATAAATAAAATAATATATATTAATATAATATATATTATATATATATATATATATATATATATATATATATATATATATATATATATTAAATTAAATAAAATAAATAATTATCTTCCGTGGACCTAGAGGAGTGACCTAAAACAACAAAGAGAAAAAGATATAAAGTTTCCCTTAGATAAATTTATTAATGGAAAGAGGTTTACTTGGAATCTTTCACAATATTTACTTTCCTCCCGAATTGTAAGCTCCAATCATAGCAGTCATTGCTATAATTAGAACTTGCACAAATAATCAAAACAAGCCAAGGATCCACAACATTTACATAGCATAATTCAATTACTTTATTCAATGCATCAACAGAGCATCGAAATACATGAATGTAAAAGTAACATAACCCATATAAGAAAATGGTATACCCTTTGTATTAATATGAATAAGAGAGAGTTTACAACCAAGAATAGTAGTTGATCTTGTAGAGATCTCCCCAATTTGACTTGTCCTTCCTTGTCACAAAGCAAACCTAGTTGTCGCCCTAATGCATGAAGATGATGACTCTCTTAGATTCAAGGTAGCAACATGAGGGCATGACTAGTCTCAAAAAGCCAACCCTGATGTTGTAGATGGCAATAAATTTATAGGAGAAGGATGGTAGTTTAGGAATTCTTATCAATTTACCAATCTAGGCTTGAGATCCACTTAAGATGGGACATTGAACTCAAGGGATAAGGTAGGATCAGATGTGATTCAAATTTCTTATCTAAGGTAAATGGTTAAAGCAACCCCTATAAGCTTCTAGAAGAGGAATCTTCGAGATCCTTTTTATTTTCCCTGAATTTTTAGAATCAGCACACCCCCAACAAGGAGCAAGTTGTTGTTGATCAGTGCAGGTGTATAATGGAGAAACCTACTACTGAACGCGGGTCTCTAAAGGGAAGGGTACATTGGGCCTTAAAAGCACTGATTTGAAGTAGTCAGACCCAGAAACTTAGGGATTTGGAAAGGTCATTCTTAAGGCTTTGTGTAGAGATGATGACCATGTTCATGGATGATGATTGGTCCGGTTTGCAATCCTATTGACCAGATACGAAAAAATGTCCTATAACACCTATCTTCAAAGGATAGGAATGGACTATTAAGCTTGCTAGAATGAGGTGCGCTTGTAAATGCGTCAAAAGCTACACGTGTAAGAAAGTGGCTTCAATAGTTAGACTATCACAAGAAAATTAAGGAATTATAAAAGCATCAACCAATCACGAAGTGACCATGAACAACTTGAGATGCCAGATCATAAGATCACAAGGAGGTTCCAAAATTCAGGATGTAGACAAATTTTGGAGGGCGTTTGTCATAGTGACAACGCCACCTTACATGAGGCTCTAGATAGGGTGACCATTTACAAAATTCCTCATTGAAATACCCTGCATAAGATCTAAATTGTATAAGGCTTTACATCAAGCCATGTTGCACAAGACTATACATTTAGCCATTTTTATGTAAGATGTGCAGCAATAGGTGGATAATAGGTGGAGAATGATCTAAAAACTTCCTTGATATATGATATTGAACAATGAGAAGACCATTCAACCTAACGAATGTTAGATAATAAAATATCTACTCGACAAGTTACTTGGTTGTTTATATTAAACAATAAGGATCCACATAAATGCCTTACCAAGAGACCCCAGTAATGGAAATGATTCCACATTACATGCATACAATGCTTTTCAAATGATAGTTCAAATGTTATAATTGCCATTGTAATGAAAGTATCGAAGATGCTTCCTTTCTACAGTTAAGTGTCGAGTATCTACCACCTACTTAAAGGTGGGACACTAGTTTACACTTGTAACAGTTCTTGGTTGATTTAGCATGTAAATAAAATAAGACCATGGTCATGGGATAGATATTCCAAGTTGAATGTTGGGAAAAAAATTATAGTATGCATCACTTGTGGATAATAATGGCTATAGAAGTTGGCAAAATCAAAGAGGCAATATTTGACATTTATTTATAAAAATAAAGGAAAATAGGAGGAAAGGAAGGTGAAGAGACACATATTTGCATGCGAGGGAAATTAAAGGAAAACTGACGAAAATAGAGCCATTAATGATAAAAAGGCTTCAAAGAATCAATTCACAACTTTGTCGGTTTAAAATTTTGACAATTTTGTGGTGGAGCTCTAGTTCACCATCCCACTCTCTCATTCTCTCATCCTCTTACACACTTAGAGCATTCTTGGAGCACTTAGACATTCACTTGGATTGCATAAAGAAGGAAAAGGAAAGCAGGGAGTGCAAGGAAACAATTGGATCAAGAATTACAGGTAGATTGCTTGCAGGTAACAAGTTGCATGTGTGATTTCCTTGTTGATTTTTATATGCATGGTATATGCATGTGATTCTCTGGTTATGTGTTGTCATTAGCATGGAGATTTGCCTATATTGACAGTGGTTTTAGCCTTGCCTCGCCATTTCCTGTATAGCCATGGTGTTGTGGGTTTCCCACTTGTTCTTTCTGTCTGGTTGGTGCTCAGGTTCCTTATGGTTGCAGTTTGGAACAAACGCTTTGGAAGCCCTAGAACAACTTGGGTTGAGTTACCAGTTCTTGGAGTTGTTGGTTGGGACAAACGCTCCAGAGCCCTTGGTGGGTTGAGTTACTATTCCCTGGAGTTGCAGTTGAAACAAACGCTTTGGAGCCCTGGAAGGTTTTGGGTAGATTTATTAGTTCCTGAAGCCCTTGACAACTTGGGTAGACACTGATTTGGTTGATGTTAGTTATTTCCAGACCATAGTGGTGGAATCGTTGTACTTGAGGGGTGATTGGTTGAAAGAGAGATTTGGTTTAGCCCAATCTATGGTCGGGTGGTACATGGAAGTCCCTGAATTGGTTGGATTTTGCATATGTTAATAAGAGTTATTTTCCTTTTGTGATTTATGATCAGTTGTACTAGTTATGATGTTGACATTATGGTTGATTTGCCATGGTTTCCATTCTTTTTATATGCTAGTTATATGATGTATTATATTTATGGATCTTGACATGTTTTGATAAGTTATTGAATGGTTGATGAATGCATGGGCTAACAAGTGTGGTTGTAGCTAGCTTGAGAGGGCATTAAGGCTTCTTGATGATTCTCTAGTGAGCTTATTGAATCAGTGAACAAATATGTATTTATGACCTACAAGTACTATGTACACAAAGTGTTTATATAAATGAGTAATTTGGAGCTCCAACTTCCTGGGGTTTTAACTTTGGCATATGATCATTGTTTGACTATCATAATCCCTCGTTTCAAAGATCTCCATGAGGAGGTCGAGAAGGAAATTTGGGACAAATTTAGGCATTTTTGTGGTCTCTCTGTATTCCCTGAAAATGTTGTTTAGGCCCTCAAAACAACCTCAGAAGTTTAGAGCCCAAAAAATTGCCAAAAATAGAAAGTTGTGTTAAATTTAAGGAAACAAAACTAAAAAGAGATAGGGTTGGGTCAAGTTAGGTTGATAACAGTGTGACCATGTGTCACTGAGTGTTTGTAGTCAATTAAGTACATGTGGGCCCCATTTTCCATAAGTGCATCTTGGAAATCGGATCGTTCATAGTAACTCTCAGCTCATGTTTACCCTTGTGAGTCAGTTAAAGTGGGTGAATATGGGGTGAGGTGGTTACAGGGTGGTATCAAAGATTCTAGGTTCCAACACTTGGATTGGATGGGCTAGATATGGTTGTTATGCATGCATGTTAATTGTCAATATGGTTGTTATGCATGCATTATGATGGTCATTGTTGCAGTTTTATGTTGTCATGTTGATGTCCAGATCATTGATATGTTGATTTTGTTATGTGTATACATATTGTACTAATCTGGTTTGATTGTGCAAATGAGATAACCTCCCCTGAACTTCATAGAGGTATGATTTTGATTACGTCTATGTTTGGTTAATCTAACATGGTATGTTTGTAAGAAGTAGAAGATCAGAGATGACGAGCAAAATGGTGGATTACAGTTCACGTGACTCTCCTTATAGGTCAGTTGAGCAACAAGGAGATGAGTACTCTCCTCGTATAGTAGATACACTAAGAGGTTTGAAGGCAAAGATCAGAAGTTGCAATACATATAATGATAGGATAATTTAGTCATAAGAAATACCTTCTAGACCAATAATGATCGATGAAAACAATAATCAGAAAAGGAAGAATATGAATTGCACATAACACAATATTTCTTTAGGGAAAGCAACTGCTAAAAACCCTAACTATCTCTATTGCATTAACTAGAAGATCTGAAAATAAAATACAATGCTTGTTCACACTGAACAATTCCTACACAAGTATGATCTAACTCTCTGCTCATAGGCTAGCTCAAGCCAACACTCAGCCTATTCTACTACCTTCCAAGCCCCTACTTCCTTGCGCAGTTCCTGAGAGAATCAACCCATATTTAATTGGGAAATCCTTCCTCCATAACTGCGCAATCCAAACTTAGGTCCTCAACTGATTGCATGCACCATCTGTAAAACTTGAAAAAATTATACAACTGATAGTACATTGTGCCTACACTCTAGTCTTAGTTAAGTCTTCCTCCGAACTGACATGCATGAGTTATTCTTGAGTGAATCTTCAATTAAATGGTGTGGCGCTGAGGATGCATTGGTGCACCAACTCACTACTAGACCTCTACTGGTTCCTCCAATAGTTAGAACTAGTTTAATTGACTATAACTCAATTGAACTAAGTTATCTAATTACAACTCCAATAAACTCAATCTAGACCCTAAAACTTAGGGATCACACTTACATGGCTCCAGATAGATTTCCAACTCTTAACTAAGTCAAGTTAACTAAGTTTAACTATTACAAGTTGTTATGAGAAAAGAATTACAATTTAATTCTAAATTCAATTCAAGGACAAATTAAATTAGAATTTATAGATGTTATCATTTCTTGTTGTTATTTTGAACACTCCCTCTCAACAAGAAAGGAATTCAACTATATTTTGATCCTGAACCTTCAGAATGTTATGCATGCAACTCTTGTCAATATTTTTGTTGCTACTACAACATCTGCAACCAAAAATCCAAGCTGAATTAGTATGATGCATTTGTCATCAAAGTATTTGACTACTACTAGCTCTACCTCTGTCGACTGAAAACTCTACGCTTCTGTTGACTCCACCTATTTTCACTGCTATCAACTCTGCTCTGCACTCTCCAGTATCTGATTGCTGCTAGCCTCTGCCTTTATCACTCTGATATCTGACTACATCAACCGCCACTGATCCACCCTGCTACTGTGTATTGTGGGCTCCCATAGCAAGGTAATGCTCATGAGACAAACCATCTCAAATGACCCTACCCAATTTCTGCACTCTTGGGACTATCACTTCACATCACCCCACCTCTCACCTGGAGGTATGGTTGCATGTGCTCCCTCTGCCCACTTGGCTCGAAATTTGACCCTATTGGAGGTCTCTGCTTAAGTGGATGTCTCCACTTGGTCTTCTCTTTGTTTCTCCAATTGTGGCTACTCCACAATTGTTTAGAGATTGCTTTTTCTCTGCTTGAGTGGATTTCTCAAATCGGTCTCCTCTCTGCTTCTCTAATTGTGTCTACTCCAAAATTGTCTAAGACTGCTTTTGAGGCTTCTTCTGGGGTTGCATGTTGAGAGCTAATTCACTATCCCTCTCAACCACCAAGACTCTAACATTTTCCTTGCTCCTAAAGGCATTGTATGCATCTTGTACCTCAAGAGCATATAGTTTCTTGACTCGTACACCAATCTGTTTCACTTGTCTCGTGGCGATGTGTCTAAGGAAAACCCTTCCCTTACTAAAAATCACATCATAGCCACAGTCTTCCAATACCGCAATGGAAACAAGATTCTTTTTTAGTCCTGGAACATTCATCACATATGTGATTCTGAGAGGGGAGCCAGACTCCCTCTGAAAGTTAATTGTACTAATCCCGGTAGCGCTATAACTTTCGCCATTTCCAAACTCTATGTTTTACTTGAGGTATTTTTTCTCAAAATCACTAAAGATATCTTTGTTCCACGTCACATGGAATGAGGAATCATTGTCAAGATACCACACGCCTCCCATTACAGTGTTGTCCATGCATGCAATGAGAGTGACATCAAGTTCGAAATGTGAAGCTAGAGCTTCACCTGCTGCTGCAACTACAGGCTCCTTCTTGCTTGCTTTCTTCTGTGGGAAATTCGTGGCATAGTGCCCGTGCTCATGACAGTGAAAACACTTGACTTTCAACAAGTCCATCTTCTTGTCGCCTGCCTCACCTTGGGACTTCTTTCCCTTGGCTTTCTTTGCCTTACTTGCTAAGAAAAAGTCCTCTTCCACTTATTTGGAAGAGTTCCGATCTCTGGTGTTTCATTGAAACTCTTCCTGTACCAAATCCAACCATAGTCGTTCCCAATCTGGCAGCTTCTCCCTCCCTTTGACAGAGTCTTGGTAGTTGTGCCAACTCTTGGGGAGTCCTAGAAGAGATAGGCTCACCATATCATTCATCTCGATACTTCCAAGCTCATCCCAACAATGGGTGAACTTGGTTAAGTAATTCAGAATTGAGTCACCCTTCCCCATCTTGATCTTTCTAAGTTTGTCCTTCAATGCCAACTTCCTATGGTCACTATTATTCTAAAACAAGTCTATCATTCAGCTAGATCTTTAGCATCTAATGCTAGAGGAATGTGAATGTCTTCATCAATGAATTCCTTGAGCAGGGAAAATTTTAAGAACCCCCCTAAATTTATATGTGTAATATATAGGTGAATCCCCATGATACATGGACAAAAGAAAGTCGATTTTATCAATAATATAATATGTGTATATAATTTTTTTCGCGAATATCTCACCAGATTATATTATCCTATAAAATCATGGCAAATCTCTCACTAAATTATATTATCTTGTAAAAATCATGGCGAATCTTTCACTGAATTATAAAATCTTGGTGAATCTTTCACTGAATTATAAAATCTTGGCGAATCTTTCACTAAATAATAAAAAAACTGTAAAGGGATAACAAAGTTCATAATGAGTATTTCTTGTAATGGTTACAAGACTTGTTAATCAATCCATCAAGAATAGAAACACTTATATTCCTTATATGGAATAAGTATTGGCAAGCTATCAACTACCCTGCATGGGGTCTGCCATATTACAGGGGCATGTGGCCTCTCAGATGTAGTCACAATTTGTGCCTAGCATTATTGTTGCCTTGTTATAGTGTAGAGGAAATTAATACATAATTTAGGTTGACCTAACCAGTACCACTAGTCCTTGCTCGGATCTCAAGGTTTACCTTTCATATCTTTCTAAAGTGAGACTGCTTGGAAAGAACAATTTGTACCCAAAATTGTTGTTGCCTTGATGTAACATGCAAGCAATTAATACATAATTTGCATTGACCTACCTCATACAACTAGACCTTTCTCAGCTCTCAGGGTTTACCCTTTATATATTCTTGAACTCACATTGCTTGGAATATTACTTCAATTCCCTCCTCTCCCCCAATATTCAAGGGCCAGGGTTCAGCAAATATACAACACAGCACGTTCAAATGCCGACAAGCTATAAACTACCCTGCATGGGATCTGCCATATTACAGGGGCATGTGGCCTATGAGATGTAGCCACAATTTTTGCCAAACATTATTGTTGCCTTGCTATAGCATACAACAAATTAATACATAATTTTCATTGACCTACCTAATACCACTAGTACTAGCTTGGATCTCAGGATTTACCTTTCATATCTTCCTGAACTTTGGTGTAACTTAGACTACTTTGACAAAACAATTTGTACCAAGAATTGTTGTTGCCTTGTTGTAGCTTGCAAGCAATTAATACATAATTTTCATTGGCCTATCTAATACCACTAGTCCTTGGTCAGATCTCAGTGTTTACCCTATGTATCTTCCTGAGCACACCATGTTTGGAAAGAATACTTCAATTCCCTCCTACCCCACAATAAAAAGGCTAGGATTCAATAGATATATGACATAACATGTTCAAATACTAGCAAAATATCAACTACCCTCCACAAGGTCTGCCATATTATAGGATCATGTGGCCTCTCAAATCATCTTGAAGAATAAGATCAAGTTGAATTTTTTCGCCGAGAATACACTCATTTAAATAAATGTTAAATATGGGAATATGGAATTTGTACACCGATAATTGTTTGACAAATAGTTACACATAGATGTGACATCATGGACTACCATAATAAAAGGGTACAACATGGAGGGTAATGGAAATTATTTACATATAGATATATCTCCAAAATGTTAACCCCAAGGGTTGGATCGATGCTCTAGAGTAGACTCAGACATGTCACGTGAAGTTCTTTACTATTGTTGCTAATTCGACTCTCTTTGATTCCCTTGGAGTGAGACCCCAAGATCAGGGCCAATGGTTTGTCCAGTTTACCATCCATGAAATGTGGGGAAGTACTCTGGGGTTTCCATGCTTTCATTCCAAGTAAAAAAAAAGGATATATCTCCAAAAGAATTGATTATTGTTCCCTTTCTTATATGTGTAATACCATTTCCTTTGGTCATATAAAAGTGGATTCGTGGAAGTACTTTGCGGTTTTCCATGTTTTCATTCCAGGTAAAAAAAGGAAAAGATGTATCTCCGAAACAATTGATTGTTGTTCCCTATCTTATATATGTAATATCATTGCCCTTGTTCATATATATGTGGATTCATGGCCTCTTTCCATAGGTGATTTGTATTGTTTTCCTTCCTGTTATGGTGGCAACCAAAAACCAAATTAAACCTATGTACACAACAAGGTTACTATAGATGTTGCCATATTTTCTAATTTTTTTAGGGTTATTACAAATTGATGGTTTGCTGAAAATAAAATCCAACTATTTTTTTGAAATATAGGCTAACTTTTCTAATGAAAAATATAAAAAAATGTGTGGTGACGCCCTTTAATATTTAGTGTACAATTTGGTTTAAGGCAATTGAAATATTTATGATCAATGATGAAATTGAGTTGTGCATCTAAATACATTGACTTGTGAACAATTGATTCAATGGGAGGGAGGGGGGAATGGCAATTTTAAAGAATTAAGGGAATTATTGCAAAATACACAAATTTGTTGAAGATTGTTGAATTCTTTTTTCATTAGAGAAGGGAATACATTCCACACATGGGAAATCATTGTTACTATCACTTATGTACTTATTGCGCTCTCTTTGAATGTTCCTTCTCTTTGAGCATCTATTAGCTTACAAGAATCCTTAGTTGAATCGTTTTCCTCATTAGCGAAACCTGCAATTGATATTAATGTCGAAATCCAACAACACTGCTATTAATGCTTTTGCCATGTATTTTGTTGGAAGATATCTCATAACTTGCTTGGCTGGGGAGGAAAGAACTATTGAGTTAATGAAGAGGCACGGGAATTTAAATGCCACAAACTCCTATTGGAGCCTTTTTGTGAAAAGGGATTTGTAAAGCAACCCTTGCCTCTGAATTTTTTATTTAATCCAAGAAGGCTTGGGTTGTGGTTCTTCCAAGTTCTTATATTTGGAATTGTTCAATATATGATTATAAAGCCTCTTTCTGCAATTATAGTAGTGATGATTGAATTATTTGGTGTTTATGGGGAAGGAGGGGGGAATGGCAATACCCATCTTCCACTTGCATTGATGTATAATTGCTAGATCAGAAAATGCTGGGAGCACACTCACCATAGTAACAGAATTAGGTTTCATATACTCCAGTTACATTTGATTAAGAAGTGTTATTGACTAAATTTCATGTCCATTTTGGGCATAGCCAACAATCATTGCATTCCAAGAAAAAGCATCTCTTTTAGACATTTTGTCAAATAGTTGGCGTGCAGTAGTTATGCTTCCATATTTTGCATAGAGATTTATAAGGTTAGTTTCTACCACAAAATCTTAATCAAATCCATTTTTAACTATATAGCCATGAACCCACTTGCTCTGTCGCAAAGCTCCCACTTGGAGACATGCAAGTAGAACATGCACCATGGTGATTGAGTCTAGTTTCATGTATGTTCACTGCATTTGATAGAAGAATGTTAATGCCTCATTAACACATCCAAGCTGGGCATACCCAGCGATCATTGCAGTCCCTGAGACAACATTTATCTTTAACATTTTGTCAAACAATTGCTGTGCAATTTCTATACTCCCACATTTGCTACACATGTAGTCCCCAAAGCATCACCTAAGTTGAATACCCTTTTAATAACATAAACATGAATCCACTTACAATGCCACAGGGCCCTTGAATGACCACATGCCTGTGCCACACTCAACATGGTGACTGAGACAGGTGTAACTTGTGCAAGCCGCATTTCATGGAAGAGTGCAACATATCCATCAATTGTTGCATTCCATACTACAACACCTCTTTTAGGCATTTTGTCAAAAAACTTGGCGTGCGAGCTCCCTACTCCCACACTTGGCATACATAGTTATTAGAGAACTCCCCACGAACACATCCCACTCAAACCCTCTATTGTGAACAATGTATTCATGGATCCACTGCCCTTGTGGCAAGGCTCATAAATGAGCACACGCCTCGATTAAAGACGCCATCATTATTAATTGGTTGTCATGCTCGCCAAATGCATTTGGTTGAAGAGCTCCAAGGATTTGTTGCATACCCATTCTGGGCATTTCTAACAAGCATTGCATTTCATGAAACTACATATATTTTTGGCATTCCATCCAACATTTGGTGTGCAAATTCTATGCATCCGCATAATTACAATTTTGCTCAAATTACAACTTCCAAATTTTTCATCACATACATAAAGTATTATTGAAAAGACAGTGTAAATCCAGTTTTCCAAATCGAAAATATGCTTCCAATTTCAATGGTATGATATGTATTTCATAAGTTTCTACAAACATTGCTACTAAAATCCACTATCCAACGATACTATGAATTTATGTTTGTTGAGATTTTCTGTTTGTAGCAAAATAGGAAAAATCTTAGCTGATGACAACAATAGAATTCAGGTCCTAGATTAACTCCAGGTTGTTGGGAGGGAGTTAATGCCTCCTATATTTGATGTGAGGGAGTTAATGAGGCTGTTAGATTCTCTATGCTATATAACAGGCAATCATTCGGATGGTTTGCTAAGAGGGTGAGAGTTTTATGAGGTTTTCATTATGTAATCTCCTGTTTGATTAATAAATTCCTTATGCCTATGTTGTGTGGACGTAGCCCAGATTGGTTGGGTGAACCACGTTAAACTCTTGTGTTTATGTGCTTGATATTCTGCTGTGTGTTTATTTAATTGGTTTGTTGTGCCTCTGAATTCCAACAATTGGTATCAGAGCACTGTTGGACGTTTGGCACAGCGGAGGAGGTCGTGTTGTATCAAGTCCCGGAGTGCTGGTGCGTGTTAATGGTTTGATTGCTGGTGCATAAACCTGTTAAATTGATTGCTGCCTGCCACGAGTCTGCAGGCGTGTAAATTCTGCTGTGGGAACCTGCATGTAAAGTCTGCGTATTACTGCGTGGAGAAATTATGCATGACTGCTAAATACGTATTACCTGCGTGGAGTGTTGCTGTAATACCTGAACGGTGCGTAGAGCGTGCGTGGAGCGATCGTGGAGCCTGAACGGTGCGTGGAGCCGTGGAGCCTGAACGGTATGTTAAATATTGCCGTCGGCCCATGCTTAGTTGCCATGCTTAGTTTGTTAAAGGAATTGTGTGTGTAGTGGAATTGAGCCAATCCCTTGAAAATCCTCCAGACTTGGAGATCCCGAGTACTCGGCAGGAGTTAAAGAACTTCCATTTTACACTGAAACACCAGTTATGGTTACAGAATCATTGTAAGCCTCTGGCGTTTTCGCTCGGTCTGTTTCGTCGTCTAACCTACAGCCATGTGCAATAGTAAAATACAATATCATAATATCTTTGCCATGTTTGGGTTCGTGAGACTTCGTTGACTTCGATAATTTTTTCAGCTGTATGTGGGTTAGTTGTGATCGGGCCTGGAAACCCACCTTGTCTGCCTAACTGCAGTTGCAGCATATCAAACGGAATAATTATGTGTGGGTTATGTTTTTGAAAACTGACTTAATTTTAATGCCGGCGCGGAGATATTATGTGGCGCGGAGCCTGGTATTATTTTTTTGTTTATGGCAGATAACATTCTACCTATGCGCATGAATATTTGTTTGAGCCAGAAGCTAAGAAAACGAAAAATTTTGTTTGTAGTTTTTTTTTTTTGGCGGTGATCTAAAATATATGTAACTTGCCCAGCAAATGCAAATTTTTTAAAGGCAAAGGTACAAAGGCATAGGCAGAAATTTTTTGTGTGAAGTGCAAAGGGCAGTTTTTTTGTTTTAAAGGCAAAGGCAGAAAGGCATAGGCAATTTTTTTTTGCTGGTTGGATATTGGAGATTATTGTGTTTTTTGTTGATACAAATGGCAAAAACTCAAAGTGCCCGGTTTGAAATTGAGAAATTTAATGGCAAGAATAATTTTGAGATCTGGAAGGTGAAAATGCATGATTTGCTTGTCCAACATGGCGTGGCAAAGGTGTTGTTGGGCAAGGCCAAACAACCTTACAACATCACAGATAGCGAGTGGGCCGAGATGGATGAAAGAGCGATTAGTGCTATTCGACTGTGTCTAGCTGATGATGTCCTGTTTAATATTGTGTCGGAGACAACCGCTGTTGGTTTGTGGACGAAACTGGAGAAACTGTACATGACCAAATCCTTAACCAATAGGATTCTCCTGAAGCGACAG